>RPOG01002102.1:17874-32874 GCA_008086565.1 Thalassoma bifasciatum | reverse complement strand
CTATTGTATTCTGTCCTATTCTACACTATTCTATTGTTTTATTCTATCCTATTCTACTCTATTCTATTTAATTCTATTCTATCCTATTCTATCCCATTCTACTCTATTCTATTCTATTCTATCCTATTCTACTCTATTCTGTTCTGTTCTATTCTATTCTATCCTATTCTATTCTATTCTGTCCTATTCTACTCTATTCTATTCTGTTTTATTCAATTGTATTCTACTCTATTCTATTCTATTCCATTCTATCGTATTCTGCTGTATTCTATTCTATTCTATCCCATTCTACTCTATTCTTTCCCATTCTATTCTATTCTACTCTATTCTTTCCTGTTCTATTCTACTCTATCCTATTCTATTCTATTCTATTCTATTCTATTCTATAACTAGGAGTCATATTCCAAAGTTTTAAAATGAAGAAAAAACACTTTTGTTTTACATGTTTAAGTTTTTTTACTGCCTTATTTATAGTATTTAAACTCAAATGTTTATTTTCTATATAGTTTATTTCTATCTTTAACTTGTTTTATTTAAATTTCTCTGACTCTGTAAATTATGCTTTGATGCTAGAAAAATAATAATTTGAGTTTAAAACTCACATCTTGGGCAGTTACGTGACTATAACGGTGCATTAAAGCAGTTCGCTCAGTGAAAGTCAGAAAACTGCAGTTCCTTGAATGTCCACTAGAGTTCAAGCTGTATCTTTATGGACGACCAATGAAAATACAGAGTTAAGACGATCGTATCCAGACTGATGAGATGTTTTTATGATGTAAACGAACATGAACACCTGTGGAAGTTTCAGACGTTAATGTTTGAGCTTTAAGTTATTTCTGTAACGAGTTTTTAATTTATAAAAGTGGATTAAACTAATGAAGAAAGTCAGTGAGTTTATGGAGGATGTTGTGAGGTCACTCTGTGATTTATGATCCGTCTCCTTTCAGGCTCCTGCGCTCGCTTTACAAGTGGGCGTGGCCTAAACGGCTCCACTGGGTCCAAGTCAATGTTAGAAAATACTCTAATAACTGCAGAGAGAGTGTGTGTGTGTGTGTGTGTGTGTGTGTGTGTGAGTGTGTGTGTGTGTGTGTGTGAGTGTGTGTGAGTGTGTGAGTGTGTGTGTGTGTGTGTGTGGAGTTGCTGTTTGGGGAGTAATGAGAACAGATGCTGCTGTTCATTAATTACACACACACACACACACACACACACACACACACACACACACACACACACACACACACACACACACACACACACACACACACACACACACACACACACACACACACACACACTCTCTCAGTTAGAGGTTGTTCTCTCAGTGTGTTCTGGATAATGAATGACTCCCATCAGCTCGTTTGCTCCTCGTCTGCAGCTACATAATTAAATTTCTGCGTTGGGACTGAAATAACCTTAAACATTAAGCTCGACTCTGGCGTTTCCTCCTGACTGCTCGGCTCAAACATCNGCTTCACTGAACCCTGAGCCGCCTTCAGCAGCTCCACAGCCTTCTCGTGGTGCTCACCCTCCACGCTCTGTGCCCGCACACACACACACACACACACACACACACACACACACACACACACACACACACACACACACACACACACACACACACACACACACACACACACACACACACACACACACACTCTCTCAGTTAGAGGTTGTTCTCTCAGTGTGTTCTGGATAATGAATGACTCCCATCAGCTCGTTTGCTCCTCGTCTGCAGCTACATAATTAAATTTCTGCGTTGGGACTGAAATAACCTTAAACATTAAGCTCGACTCTGGCGTTTCCTCCTGACTGCTCGGCTCAAACATCAGCACGCCATCATCAGGACGGCGTTCGCTCAGAGCGACGGGTTAAAACACAGCGACTATTGTTTCTGTGGTTAAATTTTCCCAGAAGCTGTGAAGAGATAAACTCTTTTATTTTGGATGTTTGTTTTATTGTCTGCTGAGTCTGAACTGATGGTTTTAAAGAGACGAGTCTCACACTGAGAAAAACACATTTACAAAACATTTGTGCAAAATACCAGACAGTGATTTAATTTAACAATGTGGGGCAAAGTTTTTGAGTTTGTCCACACAACAAGAGAGAAATTTCTTTACTGTTTCTTTGGTTTTTCTAAAACCTTAATTCCTCACCCTGCCGTGTTGCCATGAGCGAGGAGGGCACACAGTGGACATGAGAGCCTGCTGTACATGGATGAACCACACGGGTGGCACATGCTGCCTACACCATGTGACGTAGATCAGTGACCCCTCATTCTTCATATAAATGATATAATTAAACTCATATGACTCTAAAGCAGCAGTTTCCAACCTTTTCTATCTCTGGGCCACTTAAACGTGTCACTCAATGTTTGTGGCCCCTCTTACCGACCTCTGACCCCATAAATATGAAGGTTATATAATATATATTTCCTAGTTAGAGCCCAATTTGTAACAAAGACCTGAAATGTCATAAAAACAGTCCAACAACGAGCAGAAATGTAGTAAATGGTTGATAATGTAACAAAAGTTCTGAGCCAGAAATGTTTAAAAATAAGTAATAAAACCCAAAATATATTAAGTCAATGATGAAACATGTGCTGATAACTTTTCCTTTTTGCCGTTATTACATTTCAGGCTAAACACTGTTTTTACATTTTAGGTATAATAACATTTTTAAAATTACATTTCGGGTCATTTTAATATTCTTAAGACCAAAACTGTTGTTTAACATTTTAACATTGTTATGAATATTTGTATCTTTATAAAACAGCTCCTGACAAAAATAATAGTTTTTTTTTAAATGATTTGGCGGCCCACTTGCAGTGCCTCCACGGCCCGACAGGGGGCCACGACCCACAGGTTGGGAATCACTGCTCTAAAGATTAATAAATTCATACAAAGACTAGTTTTGTTTGATCTGCAGGGAAAAATCAAGTTGGTTTGACTAAAGTTAATTTACCAAAGTGAAAAAATTGAATTATTTATACAAAGTTTAGTTTTGCTTCATCTACTTCACAACATGAAGTTCACTTTACTTGAATTTTATTTTGATGATGTTTTTTATGTAAAAAAGTTGCTTTGGACAAAAATAAATCTTGCTTCAGCAACGTGAATTAATTATGCAAAAGTTGCCTTAATTTTCTGTCCGTGAACACAGATCTGGATCAAACTCAGAGTTTAACCCTCTGATGAATCATGAATTATTAAAGTCAGTGTCTGGATTTTTCCTTTGAGTGTTTTTATTTGTCTTAAAGCATAAAAAAAAAGTTTGAAATTTTTATTTTTTTCAAATATTTGTAACTGAGCGTTCAACATAAAACAGTAAAAACTTAATGTAAATATTTTTTCTTTTCCTTTATGAATCTCAAAATTTGGATTTTTCTTTCTCAGAATTATGATTATTTAGCTCAATTTTTTTTCTCTCTTATCCAAAATTTTAATTTATTCACACACACACACAACCACATGCTTGAACTCTGAGTTATTAGAGCAGATTGTGAGTTTCTGTCGTGTTTTGTCTGGATTTATTCTGCAGAGCTGCTGCATTGTTCTGCTGGATTATTCTGTTTTAGTCTCATTGTGTGTGTGTGTGTGTGTGTGTGTGTGTGTGTGTGTGTGTGTGTGTGTGTGTGTGTGTGTGTGTGTGTGCACATACATGTGCTGTGATGCGTTGGGGAAGGCGTTGCTGTACTGCGGCGCCGAGTCCTCGGGTCCGTGCGGCGCTGCGTGGCTGAGGACCATGAGGACGGGGCGGTGAGGGTAGATCCTCTTAGAGGAGCGGAAATAACGGAGCGACTCAGCCGTGATCAGGTCGGTCAGATAGTCCTGAAACACACACACACACACACACACACACACACACACACACACACACACACACACACACACACACACACACACACACACACACACACACACACACACACACAGAGCTTATTATACACTCATTATCCAGACTTTTATTCATAATCCTCTTAATGATGTGAACAATTCAAATCCTCCTACAACAAACTTTTCCTCAGAATCTCAGATATGAGTCATAAATTTAATTTTATTATCTCTAAGTTATCATCATGAAACCTAGAGCAGTGATTCCAACCTTTTCCAACTCAGGGCCCACTTTTAAATCTCAGAAATGTTTGAGGCATTGGAACTGTATAAAGACTTTTCAGAACCACATTTGTTACAATAACCCAAAATGTAACAACGGCCCAATAAATAATGAAAAATATATTTGGGTCAATGAGGTGACGTCCCCTTTTTTGTGTCTGAGTGTAATATTTCCTTCCATCATGAATTGAGTATTTCATCACATGTATTTCTTTATTCTATGAAACCTGTGTTATTTGAACACATCTTTAAACTATTAAAATATAACATGTTTTTTTGTGTTTTGGTTCCTCAAACCCCCAAAATGTCAGGTGGTGCAACCGTCCTGACAAGTATCCACAGTAATTAAACTCTAAAAATTGAATGTCAGTTATTGTAAATGGAAATTAAAAATACAGTGGCATTATTTTATGCNACATCAAATTATTTATCTTATTCACAAATAAAAGAAATGAAACACACAAAATGAAAATGTATGAGTCACTACAGACACTTGAGAGATACTTGCCAATAATTTCACACAGAAAAAATAACAGGAACATATAAATATATTTTCATATATTTGGTTGCACCACCTGACATTTTTGGGTGCTCAAATTAAAAATACTAAAAAATAATGAACCTAAAAACTTTGAAATGTTGGTCAACTACTGAAATCTGTTAGAAAACATAATTCTTCTCTCAGAAATATGTTTTTATCCATTTTCACAGAACTTTTTAAAAATAAGTTTTTAGACCCTCTTTTTGTCATTGACCCAGATATTTATTTTGTATTAATATGCAATTAGTGAAAACATAATTGTCTTGTTTTATAAATTTTATGATTGATTATTTTATTGAGTTGATTATTTATTCAGGGTTCTGTGTTTCATGTTAATAAAATGTATATTATGCCTTTTTAATTATTTGTCATTTTTTATCCCCTGGTATCGTGACAACCACAGTCCTGACAAAACGAGTGTTTCTTCTTTTCTTTGCTCTAGAAAACTTCTTCTTGTAGCTTTATTTCCTGAATAAAGATGTCGTGTGGTGTTTTTTGGACGCACCTGTGGGTACTGAGCGCCGTGTTTCTCTCGGACGCCGTTGCGGCTCAGCGTGTAGTTGTAGAAGCGACTGTTCTTCACCAAACCGAGCCACTCTCTCCATCCGGAGGGAACGTACGAGCCGTTATATTCGTTCAGGTATTTTCCAAAAAAAGCTGCAGAGAAAAGAGAAAAGAGAAAAAAGAGGTTTAGAGCTGCTGAGTGATTTCACACAGACGCTGGATAGAGACTTCAGGATTGAAATTTTAACCACAAGGTTCGACAGACGCGACGGCGTGGAGGAAAAACGATGGAGGAAGAGATTTTCATGCTGATCAAAGCTGCTGAGAGGAAAAAAAAAACAAACGTCTGAAACTCTGAGAGCTTCATGTTTTTACTGTTTTACCTTTTTAGATTAAAGGAGAAAACATTTCTGTTTAACTTTTATTCTCTTTTAGAAGAATGAAGGGAAACACTTCACTTTACACATTTCACCAGAATTAGTTGATAATTAAATTCAGGTTTTTGAAATTATCCCATAATTTAATGACAACTGGCTGCAAACTGGAACAAAACTTCTTTAAAACAAATGTTCAAATTAAACTGCAAAAAAATCACAACTGGTAAATACATTGGTTGAATTTTTCTCCAAATTTCAAGGTAAGTATTTTATTTACTCATTATTTATTTAACTTTTTTCATTTCTATAGACATATTCATCTAATAATTATTATTATTACAATTATTACAATGATCACTATTGATATTAATCTGCTTTTTTTATATTTTATTTTGTCTTACATTACTTATCCACTTCCGCTTTTATCCACATTTCATTATTATTATTATTATTATTATTATTATTATTATTATTATTATTATTATTATTAATAATAATAATAACGATAATAATAATAATAATAATAATAATAATAATAATAATAATGAAAATAATAAACTGTTTTTTGTGTACTTTATTTTGGTAGTTTATCACTTCTACCACAATTTGTGTATCTAAATATTTTTTTATCTATTTACATTTATATATACACATTATTATTATTATTATTATTATTATTATCATTATTATTATCATTATTATTATTATTATTATTATTATTATTATTATTATTATTATTATTATTATTATTATTATTATTATTATCAAAATGTATTTTTATTATCATTATTATTATTATTATTATTATCAAAATGTATTTTTATTATCATTATTATAACTAAAGTGCTTTTTTGCATATTTTATTTTTTTATCACTTTTCATTTACCGATAAATAATTTATTCATTTTCATATCTATGTCCATATTACATATCATTACACACCATTTTATTTCGATTTTTATTTCCCTTAAGTTTGTTTTTATATGTATGCCAAAAATATTAAATTAAAAAAGAGTGTTGAGAAAAAAAAAAAAAGGTTAGTTGGTGAAAATTATAGAATAATTTAGAAATTATCGTGGATCTAATTTCACATTATCCAAAATGTTTTCAGTAAATCAGCGACTAAAACTACAATTCTCCAATGATTTGATTTAAAATAAACTATTCTCTCTGTTATTCAACTAACCAACTATGACTTAATTAAAATTAAACTGAGACATTATTTTAAAGAAGATAATCTCTTAAATTCATCAGTGAAAATCTGAAAGAGTTAATATAATTATGATCTAATTCTGATGAACTGAGCAGAATTGTTCAGTGAAATGTTTCTGAATAATAAAAATCTTGCAGTAAAACAGGTTATTGTTGCTCTGATGCAGCTGCTCAGATTAAAAAAGTGTTTTTAGCTCAGACTCCAGCGTCTGCTCCTGTTTTTAATGAAAAAGTCGAGCTCTGAGGTCTCAGGTGTTGACTCGTGGCTCGGCGGCGCCCGGCTGTAATCTCGCCCTCGTACCCGTCCTGTAGCCGGTGTTGTTGAGGTAAACGCCGAAGCTCCGCGGCTCGTGCTGCCGCTGCCACGACATGGACGAGCAGTTCTCGTTGTTGGTGTAGGTGTTGTGGTTGTGGACGTACCTGCGGAAATTAAAACACACAAAAACAAGATTTTAATACATCTGTGCAGTAAAAAACAAAAACTCAAACATTTCTAAGCCTCATGATGTCTCCACATTTACTCTGCTCCGTCTGTTCGGGCTCATTATTAAGCACAAAGTGAAAATTTGTCTAAATAATTTTGTTTCTCCTTTTTAATGAAGACGTTTCCACTATATTCACATATTTTTACCAATTACTTTAGCATTATATAGCACAAAGACCTTATTAACATAAAAGTAAATCTCTTTTTTGAGTAGAAAAAGCAGAAATTTTGTTGTTTTTTTTTTCACGCTGGCGTTTCCACTGAAAACTCTGGCTCGTTGTTTACACAGCAACGGTGAAACGACTTTTAAGAAAAATTAAGTTTATTTAAGTTTATGCATCTTAGTGCAAAGACTGTAAAGTGTCAAATGTGTCACACTGACAAAGAGACGACTTTTTTTTCTGTAGATACACCAAAACAAAAACATGTTTAAAGCTGAACAGCAAAAAAAAAAGAACGCCTTATTATGGGTTATAAAAAAGAACAATGCATTATAAAAAATATAGAAAGAGTTTGAAGTGAAAAACATGAACTGCATAGAGGTCAAAATATTTAAAATAATGGTCAAAAATATAAAACTGACAGTTTTCTGTTTTTTAAAATGTTCCTCCTTCAGTTGTTAATCTGTGGAATGTCCCTTTAATTTTTAAAAACTTACTTCCCAGTGAGCATGCTGGAGCGTGACGGGCAGCACATGGGCGTGGTCACGAAGGCGTTGGAGAAAGAAGTCCCGCCCTCCTCCATGATGCGGCGAGTCTTGTTCATGGCCTGCATGGAGCCTGCGGGGGGCGCCGTAGAGAAACACACACGTTAATATTATTATTCTGTCTTTAAACGACACTTTAAACGGGTGTGGCGGCGGCGGCGGCGGCGGCGGCGGCGCTCCCTCACCCAGCTCCTGGTCCTGGTCGTCCGTCAGGATCAGGATGATGTTCGGCCGAATGTTGCGCCGGTCCCTCTGGAGGCGGGGCTTCAGACGCTGCCCGGAGGGGAAGTGGGCGTGGCTTAGCGTCACGGAGATGAACAGGAAGAGGAGGAGTCGGCCCGCCATGGCCTTCGACCCCCGACCTCCTCAGGGAAGGTTCAACCAATCAGACGCTTCGGAGGAGGAGGAGTCTGGAAAACAAACGCAAAGAAAAGTTTATTCTCTACGCCGATGATGTCGTTTCCTCCCTGAAGGTTTTAATCTTTACGCAGACGATGTTTTTCTTTATCGTGGTTCTGACCCCACAAGAGGTCAAAGGTCAAGGTCACGGTGTCAACGCCATCAGGACGTGTGAAAGTGGTGGTAAAATTCTGATAGAAAATAAAAGTTATGAGGCAAAAAAAGTCAAAACTTTGAAACAAAAATTTGACATTTTGAGGAAAAAAGTAAAATTATGACACGAATGTCAACATTTTGTGAAAAATGATAAAATAATTAACAAAAAAGTCAAAACTTTGAGATAAAAATGTAATATTCCAAGATCAAAAATCAATATTTTTAAGACAAAAATGTTTATCTTATGAGAAAAAAGTCAAAATTTTGAGATAGTTGATATTTTGAGGAATCACAAAGTTAAAAAGAAAAGTGAAATTTTCAGCAAAAAAAGTTGTAATTTTAACAAAAAAAAAATCTAAATTCAGAGATTTAAATTTTCAGTTGAAGTAAAAAACGACGCAAAAAAAGTCAAATGTTGAGATATTTCAGCAAATTCTGAGATTAACAGTCAAAAATTGGTTTTAAAAAGTCAAAGTTATGAGATAAAAAAAATCAGATTTTCAGACAAAAAGTCAAATTTTTCTGATTCTGGTTTGATCTAAAAAGAGGAAACAGCAAAAATTTTCTGCAGAAACAAACGTTTGATTTTCAGAGCAGAGACCAGAATATTGGTCACACACACACACACACACACACACACACACACACACACACACACAGAACAGTCATTAGTTTTGCTCTTTTTTCCGCTCATAACAAATCACTGAAATCCCATCACACACACTCAGCACGACCGAATGTGTGTGTGTGTGTAACAGCTCTCAGCGGGTGTGTCATGCAAATTAGACAGTTATCACACACACACATGGACAGTAAGCTGTGTGTGTGTGTGTGTGTGTGAGTGTGTGTGTGTCTCATGTTGAAGTGGTCTGAGGATCCAGCTGTGAACAGACTGAGATTACACACATCCCGCTGAGACAGAGTTTTTTTTTTCTTTTTTACACTCATAAATTTGGAGTTTATTCGTATGTTAATTTTTCTATGTAAGAAACTTGAGCAGTTTTCTCTGACTCGACCCTTAAATGTTAAAGTGAACCCGACTGTAAGGACTAACAAACATGAATCTGCTTAAATGTTTGTCTCAAACTAGAATTTGTTGTTAAAGACATAACAAATTGGTTTTTCTTTTAAAAAAAAAACAGTTTAAAACACAGTTTCTATCCTTCAGCCATTGTTTTACTGCAGCAATGCATTCTGGGTTGATGATGTAGATTGGTTGCTTGGTGCATCTGGATTTGGCCGTTTCCTCACTACTAGTCGCCGTAAGTCACGAGGTTTGAGGAGGGAAAAAAACATAATAATGCCACATGTGGCTGCTTTTGGGTGCACTTTTCAGTCCAAAGGAAACAAGGAGACTGATGTTAGTCTGCACAGCTTCCCAAAAGACAAGAAAAGAAGGAAGTTGTGGGAAATGGCTTGTGGGCGTAAACAACTTCCCATGGAGCCGCGGCTATGTTCTGGCCACTTCTCCCCAGAAGCATTTGCTGCATTTAGNAAACTCTGTCTCAGCGGGATGTGTGTAATCTCAGTCTGTTCACAGCTGGATCCTCAGACCACTTCAACATGAGACACACACACACACACACACACACACACACACACACACACACACACACACACACACACACACACACACACACACACACACACACTCATATGTAGGAATGTGACCTTGACTTGAACCAAACATCTGGACTGAATCGTTTCAGTTTCAGTGGTTTTTGTTGGTTTTTGTTGTTTTTTTTGTTCTTTTTTTTCCCGTCCTGCTCTGACCTGTTTCTCTAATCTTCTTTATTCTTTCTATTTTATTCACGTTATGTCACAAACCTCATTATGAAAGCGACTTAAAAAAACTGACCCCAGACCAGACGGACTCTAATCCACCTGCTGGATTAGTCTCAGCTCCACACGCCGACTTTTAGCTGCTCACTAATGTTTCAACTCTATTTACATGAAAGAGTTTTATTTTTACTGTTTCTGCTTTTTAAACACAACATTCATATTTTTAATAACACAAACCTGCACTGAGCTACTCACATTACTCTGATTATTCACCAACTCAACTCAGATTCTGAGGCTTTATTTATATTTTTGCACAACAGAAACTTATATTTTTAATTTTATCAAAGCCTGTGGTCAGGCATTATTATGGAAGCCCATTTATGCCAAATAAAGAAATTTAAATGAAAACTTGGCTTTTTCTGGAGTTTTTTTTTGGGCCATTCAAAGTCAAAAGTTGAGGTAAAAACTCAAAATATTGAAACAAAAAGTAAAATTCTAATTAAACAAAGTCACAATAAAGACAAAGAAATTGTGATGAAAAGTTAAAATTATGCAAAAATAGTAAAAAGTTGAGATAAAATGTCAATATTTTGAGATGAAAGTTAAAAAAATGAATTGAAAAGCCAAAATAATGAGATAAAAATGCAACATTTTGGAATAAAAGACATAAAATTGAGATAAAATGACAAATTTCAAGATTATATTCCCAGATTTTGAGATTAAAAATTCAACATATTGAAATAAAATAACAGTTTGAGATACAAAGTTAAATAATTTAATGGAAAAGTCAAAATTATGAGAAAAAAGTTTAAAAAAAAAAGATGAAATGTCAAGATTTCAAGATTAAAATTCAAAACAATGAGATAACATGAAAAAAATTGTGATAAAGAGTCAATTTTTCTAATCTTTTAGTCTAATTTAGAAAAAAAACTGAAACCCTTTTGACATTAGAAGTTATATTTTAGGTTAAAAGTCAAAATATTGAGATAATCAAATCAAATTTCTTGAGATAAGTAAAAACATTAAAATAATTTGGTAAATATCAAGAGGAAAAAAGTCAAACTTGTGAGATGAAGAGAAGAAATTTCTACTTTAATCATGAAATTTTGACTTAACATGAGCTTAATAAAAGCCAGTTTTTCATGTTTATATGTTTAAATGGCACAAATGGGCTTCCATACATTATTTAAGTTTCTATTATAGATGCTTCAAACAGTGAAGGAGTGTTTGAAATAAATGTTTAATTATGAAGCTTCTCTGGTTGTTTTTGCAGGATCTTGCAGAGTTTTATTGTCACAAAGATAAAACTAAAGCGTTTAAATCTGCTGACTCTGCCTCAGGAGTTTGAGTTTATAAATCTCAGAGGTTATTTCTCTGCTCGGAGGTGAAAATGATTTTATAGCAGCAGCTGTTTTGAATCCTGATCCTGTTTTAAATTTGATATTCATGGAAAAAAAGCTGCTGCTGTTTCTGTTTGTGCTTCAGTTTTATTTGATATTCAGTGAAACATTATCAGTCGATGCGGCTGCAGCTCAGCCGTAAATACAGCGACTGAACAGCAACATAATCTAAGAGGAGGCTGTAAAAAGATCTTTAACGCCTGAAATAAAGTCTGAACTCAGGAGGATGAGTCACCACAACCGACCAATCACAGCCCGTCCTCAGGAGCAGAGGTCGAATCAGGACAGAGACGGTTAAAGTGTTAAAACTGTGCAGAAACGTCTGTTTATGAGTTAAAAACTTCTTTAAATTACACTAAAGTTTAACATTCAGGGACAGAAGTGACTTAAATTAAAGGCACGATCAGTAATTTTAACTCCAGCTCCAAAGGTGTTAAAGCAAAATCACAACAACTTTTGCAATTTATCTCTCAATTCAGACTTTTAAACCTCAATATTTTTAATTTATAATCCATCATGATGAATTTCTATCTCTTAAATTTGACTTTCTGTGTCACTCTCTTCTTTTGACTTTTTATCTCCACATTTTGACTTTTTATCTCCATTCACTAACTTTTAATCTTCTTATTAAGTGTTTTTATATTTTGATTTTAAAATGCTCTAATTCCTTATTTGGTCTTTAAATCAACACTTGTGGTTATGTACCTCCTTTTTTTTGAGAAGAAAAAAAAATCTAATTCTAAATA
Source organism: Thalassoma bifasciatum (assembly GCA_008086565.1). NCBI lineage: Eukaryota > Metazoa > Chordata > Actinopteri > Labriformes > Labridae > Thalassoma > Thalassoma bifasciatum. Next base: position 20,455 of record RPOG01002102.1, on the reverse strand, counting down.
TAATTATCTTTATCTCCTTATTTTGAATTTTTAATCCATAATTGAGTATTTTAACCCTAAAATTTGACGCTCCGTCCAAACTTTTGACCTTTTTTTCCTTTTCTAACTTTTAATCTTCTTTATTTAGTGTTTTTATATTTTGGTTTTAGTTTTATAATTCTTTATTTGGTTTTTAAATCAATGCTTGTGGTTTTGTAGATCATATATATATATATATATATATATATATATATATATATATATATATATATATATATATATATATATATATATATATATATATATATATATATATATATATATACACACACACAAACACACACAGACATATATTTTTTTTCTTTTTTTTGAATAAAATGGCATTTCAAATATTTATCTACTTATTTAGAATTTTTTAAACCATAATTGTGTTTTTTAACCCTTAAATTTGACACTCTGACAATAATTTTGACTTTTTTTTTCATTTTCTAACTTTTAATCTTCTTTATTTAGTGTTTTTATATTTTGGTTTTAGTTTTATAATTCTTTATTTGGTTTTTAAATCAATGCTTGTGGTTTTGTAGATCCATTTGTGTGTGTGTGTGTATATATATATATATATATATATATATATATATATATATATATATATATATGATGAGTCTTAGTTTCACTGTAAACAGTTAAACAAAAGAGGAGAAAAATTAAAATTGTAGAAAAAAGTCAAAATTAAAATATAAAAAGTCAAAATGTGGAAAGGAAAAGTCAAAATTATGGTCAGAGCGTCAAATTTAAAGGTTAAAATACACAATTATGGTTTAAAAAATTCTAAATAAGTAGATGAATATTTGAAATACCATTTTATCTAAAAAACAATATATATATATGTGTGTGTGTGTGTATATGTATACATATATACACACACACACATATATTTAAACATATATACACACACACACATATATTTAAACATATATACACACACACGCACGTGTATATATATATATATATATATAATTAACTGTTTACAGTGAAACTAAGACTCATCATAACTTCAGTTCCTTTTCCTTAAATGATGTCACTGCCTCGTCCTGATGCTGATGTGGTTAAAGTTGGCGGTGGCGGTGGCGGAGCGTGGGCGGGTAGCAGCACATTAGCGCGTCACATTAGCGCGTCACATATGGAGCGCGCTCGCTGTCGTCTGACTTTTGGCGCTGGTTGTGTTTCTGTGTAAATGTGCAGTCGTGCTCCTGATCTGTGAACGCCGCCCCCCCCCTCGCCCTCGGGGAGCATAAATCCTGCGGCGTGTCCTCCTGACGCGTCCTCTCTGCGTCTCCTTATTATTCATGAGCAGATGGGCGGACTCAGACGGCGCCGCCCGCCCGGCGACTGAAACGTGGTGAATGTCAATAAAAGGAGAGAAAAGAGGAGCGAGCGGCGTTAATGTGGAACCTGCTGTTCCATATTCATCAGGCGGCGTTCGCATGCACGCAGAGCGGCGGGAGATTAAACACAGAGCGCCGAGCGGGCTGAAAGGTCAAAGGTCGGCGCTTCCTCCACCCACGGCTTCAGAACAGGGAAGTTATTAATCTTTGTTACAGTCAGCTCTGGTTAAAAGCAGCAGATCAATACTTTTATTCTCTGTTTGATCAATAAGTCAGCTGATATTTCCTGACGGTTACAGATAAACACGTCAGCAGGAATTTACCAACACGGAGAAAACGGAGAAAACAGATTCATCTTTCTGTCACTGAAGAATCTGGTTAATATCTCTAACCTAACAAGCGTCTTTAAAGAGGGGGTATTTAGCTTCTTTACGTCTTTATTTTGTCCCTCTGGGGCCCCTGTAGGATCTTTACATGATTAACATCTCAGTAAAATCTCTATTTTTCTCTCTCTGGAGTTTTATAAACTCTTATTTTAGCCTCTGTCTGAAACACTGTCTCTTTAAGACTCCCCGCTCCACAAACCCCCTTCACTCTGATTGGTCGGTTGTAGCTGTGATCAGACCTCGGTGTCTGATGACATCATCATTTTGGGAAGTCTCAAGAAAATAAAAGCTCTCGCACTATTTTTAAAACATAGCATTTTAAGCAGGGACCCCGGTCTTAAAGTGACAGATTCATTTTCTTTTTTTTTATTTAAAGGTTTATTTAAACAAAATAAAAGAGAAAATAAAGTGAGAAGATTCTGTTTGAAGTGCGACTCATTTCACTTGTTTCATTTTGACTTGTGCATTTGTTTTGGAAATTAAAAGACCTGATTTCCTTTTTACTCACTTTTATTTATTCAAGTCAACTTGTTGAATAAGATAAATAATTTGATGTTAAAATAACATTTCACATTATTACATTGGTTGTTCCACCTGACATGGAAATTGTTCCAGTCACCAATGAAGTGAAAAAACCTTTTTTATCAGTATTTCAGAGAAATCTACAAACTTTTCCACTTGGTCACAAATGTCATTTGGGCTCCTCTGGCTGATGCAGTTTCCTGTTTCCTGTTTTATTCTCTTCACTTTAAAATAAAAGTCTAATGTTACGGTTGCACCACCCTGACATTTGACAAGGTGAAAATTACGGGACAAAAGTTTTTTACATTT
>RPOG01002102.1:0-10000 GCA_008086565.1 Thalassoma bifasciatum | reverse complement strand
TATAATATTCACTGGTTTATATGAAAACCTTCTCATCTACATCTGGGTGAAATTTGAGCTTTCTACGTAAAACATTGTAGGAGTTAGAGAGTTTTTAGTCTCAGGTGAAGAAACAAAACCAGCTTTGCCAGCGCTCAGTGTCCTGTTTTCAGTCAGCTTTAAGAATCTAAACTTTTTAACCTGGTAAAGCGTTCTGATGTTTAACAAATGTGCTGCTACCAATTGACTCAAGACTCAGACTCTAGTGGACACCCAGGGAACTGCAGGTTATTTAACATGGAGCTCTATGGGACTGACAGTGACGACCTCTGTCTGAGATCACCTGTGAGTCCCTTGACGTCCAATAAATTGTACCTCGAGATACCCTGACTGAGTGACGACCTCTGTCTGAGATCACCTGTGAGTCCCTTGACGTCCAATAAATTGTACCTCGAGATACCCTGACTGAGTGAGCTGGAGACAGACTCTAGTGGACACTCAGGGAACTGCAGTTTTGTCTCTGACTCTTTTGTACAGAAAATATTTGAGGCTTCTCTTAAACCATCTCAGTCGATGCTGGAATTGTTGCTTCACTGCTCTGTATTCCTCACAGCTACCAGTGTGTGTGTGTGTGTGTGTGTGTGTGTGTGTGTGTGTGTGCGCGTACACACTCTTTTGAGACAAACAACAAAAGAGCTTTCAGATTCAAATCCAGTCCTGATGATGGAGAGGGTTTAGAAAAAAGAGACACAGGAGAGAGAGAGAGAGAGAGAGAGAGAGAGTCCAACTGGCAAACTCTCTCTCTCTCTCTCTCTCTCTCTCTCTCTCTCTCTCTCTCTCACTCTCTCCCTCTCTCTCTCTCTCTCTCTCTCTCTCTCTAGGTTGACTCTTTTGGATTGCCGTGGTCATGGTAACCACACATGATGCAGATTATTATGGTCTGCCCTGTGGTTTGGAGCAGGAAGGATCCTCCAGTTTCTCTCTGTTTCCCTGCAGATGGAACAAACACGTCGTCGTCGTCGGGGGAATCACTTTACGTCAAACTCAGACGTTTCTTCTGTTTGTGTTTTTCCAGCCGTGAAGGTGTAAAATCGTCAGGAGTGAATCCATCACACGCGTTTGGTTGTTTTTACAAACGATGGAGGCAGATTGGTCTGAAAGCTTCTCAGCGAACGGTTTGAAAAACATGTGGTGCTGTCAGACGGAGAAAAACTGAAGCTCAAACACAGATAATTACAGAAATAATGTTTCCTTTACAGGAGAAAAACTCACCATCAAACAAACCCTTCACTCTGATGGGACAGCTAAGGGGACGGAGTCAGACCTCGGTGTTTGAGGTCCACATTTTTGGAATGAAGCTTTTCTTTTTAATCATAATGAGAACAGAAACTTCCAGAATGAGCCTGATGAAAAGTTTCCCTCCCCCAGTTCTTAACAGCGTGTATTTCCCCCTTTAACATCAGTGACAGCTTGAAGTCTTTGTGCTGGTTGTGGATGAGGGTCTTTATTTTCTCAGATGGTAAAACTGACCATTCTTCTTGGCAAAAAGCCTCCAGTTCCTGTAAATTCTTGCTCTGTCTTGCATGAACTGCAGGTTTGAGATCTCCCCAGAGTGGCTCAATGATATTGAGGTCAGGAGACTGAGATGGCCACTCCAGAACCTTCACTTTATTCTGCTGTAGCCAATGGCAGGTCCACTTGTCCTTGTGTTTTGGATCATTGTCATGTGTAAACGTCCAAGTACGTCTCATGTGCAGCTTCTGGGCTGATGAGTGTAAATTTTCCTCCAGTATTTTCTGATAACATGCTGCATTCATCCTTCATTCATCAGTTTGGACCAAGTTTCCTGAGCCTTTGTAGCTCACACATCCCCAAAACATCAGTGATCCACCTCCGTGTTTCACAGTAGGAATGGTGGACCTTTCATCATAGGCCTTGTTGACTCCTCTCCAAATGGAACAATGTTTATGGTTGTGGACAAAAAGTTCACTTTTGCTCTCATCACTCCAAATGACTTTGTTCCAGAAGTTTTGAGGCTTGTCTCTGTGCTGTTTGGCGTATTGTAAGCAGGAAACTTTGTGGCATTTGTGTAGAAATGTCTTTCTTCAGCCCATTTTTCCTCAAGTGCCTCCTTATTGTGCATCTTGAAACAGCCAGACCACATTCTTTCAGAGAGTCCTGTATTTCAGCTGAAGTTATTTGTGGGTTTTTCTTTGCATCCAGAACAATTTTCCTGTCAGTTGTAGCTGAAATGTTTGTTGGTCTACCTGACCGTGGTTTGGTTTCAACAGAATCCCTCATTTTCCACTTCTTCATTAGAGTTTGAACTCTGCTTATTGGCATCCTCAGTTCCTTGGATATCTTTTTATATCCCTTTCCTCTTTTATACAGTTGGATTCACTTTTCCTGCAGAAACTTTGATGATTCTTTTTCTTTCCTCATGACTCAGAATCCAGAAATGTCAGTGCAGCACTGGATGAAAGATGCAAATGTGTGTCAGGAGCTCAGAAACTCTCTGAGCTTTTTTACACACACACTGATTAAAGCAGGTAGATCTCAGGTGAGGATGGTTACCATGGTTACCTTTAGGAGACATTCAAACACATTTGTGTCGACTTGTTCGTGTTTCAGGACAAAATGACCAAAACTTTTGATCACAGCTGTTTTACTCTGCTGCTGGAAAACTCCAGGATAAAAGTGAAGAAGTGAAGAGGGAGGAGTCTCTCTCTCTCTCTCTCTCTCTCTCTCTCTCTCTCTCTCTCTGCCAACATGACTGATGATGCACATTAACAGCAGCTCAGGTGGAAACTGTTTCATGAACAGTTCTCACCAGTCGCTGGAGTTTCACTAATTTCACTTCAGAGCCAATTTGTCTTAGTGTGGAGGGAGTTCCTGTGTGTTTACCTGCTCCTCTTCATGTTTTTAACACACCTGAGACTCCAGCGTTTTCCTCCTGAGTCCAAAACATCACAAGTCTTCAGGTCCTAATTCTGACGTGACCCCTCTATAAACATTAAAGAGGGGTATCATATTCTCAAATATATTACAAGGTAGAGAAATGTAGAAAGAGAGAGACAGTTTCAGCCTTTGATGATGGCAGCTTGTGTGTGTGTGTGTGTGTGTGTGTGTGTGTGTGTGTGTGTGTGTGTGTGTGTGTGTTTCCAGCAGCAGCCTGAACTAATCAGTCAGCGAGTTAGCTGCAGCACTGTTTGACCTTTGACCTCCGACTGTTCTAATAGAAACATTGGCGTGTACACACACACACACACACACACACAAACACACACACACACACACNGTGTGTGTGTGTGTGTGTGTGTGTGTGTGTGTGTGTGTGTGTGTGTGTGTGTGTGTGTAATACCTTGTGCAGACCCTCTGGAGTGTAACCAGTGTTTGACAGTGATCGGCTCAGCGGGCGCCTGAAACAAACGCAGAAACACTGAGTGAAAACACACATCACATGAAAGAAACATAAGAGTGTGTGTGTGTGTGTGTGTGTGTGTGTGTGTGTGTGTGTGTGTGTGTGTGTGTGTGTGTGTGTGTGTGTGTGTGTGCTTTAAATCATCCTGAAGCTCCCTCTGTCACAGTCCAGGAGTTAAATGTGAAGTTTGTCCTGAAGGGGGCGACAGAGCGAACTAGAGCTGTTACTAATTATTATTATTTCCATCCACTGATCGATGGTTTATTATTATTTTTATTAATCAGGATTATTTTGTTTATTATTGTAGAGTTTGTTTTCACGAGGGTGAGAGTTGTTTTTAATTCTTGCTGATATTAAACTTAAATCTATGGAAGCCCATTTCTGCCAAGGTGAATAAAACCAACCTCGAATCGTTAAGGTGAAATTTTTTTTGCCCCAAAATAAAATCAAAATTTTGAGATAAAAACTCAAAATTTATAGATAAAAAGTCAAAATTTTGGGATGAAGCTCAGAACTTCTAGATAAAAACTCATGATTTTAAAATAAAATGTTGAAATAATGAGATAAAATGTTGACATTTTTAACTTAAAAAAGTCAAAATCATTAGTTTCAATGCCAAAACTTTGAGATAAAAACTTTTTTTTTTTTTAAAAATGTTATTTTTTTTGATAGAAAGTTGAAATAATTGGTTGAGAAGCAAAATTTGAGATAAAAACTCATAATTTCTTGATGAAAAGTACAAATTTTGAGATTGAAAAGTCAAAATTTATAGATAAGAAGTCAGAAATTTAGAGACAGAAAGTTGAAATTTTGAGATTTAACTAATAACTTCCAGATAAAAACTCATGATTTCTTGATAAAATGTTGAAATAATGAGATAAATGTTGAAATTTTGAGTTTCAAAAGTCAAAATCATTAGTGTCAAAGCCAAAATTTTGAGATAAAAACTCATTTTTTTTATTAAAAAAAATGGAAATTTTGAGATACTAAGTTGAAATAATCAGTTGAAAAGCAAAATTTGAGATGAAAACTTATAACTTCTTGATGAAAAGTACAAATTTTGAGATTGAAAAGTCTAATTTATCAGCTAAGAAATCAAAATTTGAGATAGAAACTCAACTTTAATAAAAAATAATTCAGAATTTAGGGATAATGGTCCAATAGAATGTTTTCATTTCATAACCTAATGAATTTTATTGACTCACAATTTGACTTTTACTCATTACAACTTTTCTTTAGAATTTATTTTATGATTTTCTTTTTATTCTTTTAAATGTGTATGAAATAATAAATCTGTTTCTTTCCATATTTAAACCTAGAGCATGAAAACTCTACAGGAGCAAACTTCATTTCTCTGAACCATCACAGACAATCAATCAAAGGCTTTTCTATTCTATTCTACTCTATTCTACTCTATAGCATTCTATTCTACTCTATTCTATTCTATTCTATTCTATTCTACTCTATAGCATTCTATTCTACTCTATTCTATTCTACTCTATTCTTAAGATGAATTAAGATAAGATAAGATAAGATAAGAAATTAAGTCTACAAAAAGTAGTATTTTTGAAATGTACTTGTATTTATTAAAGGACTACATTATTTAAAAAGGAATAAAGTGTTACTGTATTGTCAGATTGTTTGATAGAAAATGTGTTAGTCGGAGACAATAGTGTGTGTGTGTGTGTGTGTGTGTGTGTGTGTCAAACACACACACTGACTCCATGGTAACAACTGCTGAAGCTCGTCCTCCACCTGAGACTGTGTGTTTACATGTTTGTGTGTGAGTGTGTGTGTGTTGTAATTACTCCACTGAGGCTCTCTGCCAGTGATGAAAGCCTTTGGGACACACACACACACACACACACACACANGTGTGTGTGTGTGTGTGTGTGTGTGTGTGTGTGTGTGTGTGTGTGTGTGTGTGAGTGTGTGTGTGTGTGTGTGCCCTAAACTCCATATTTTCTCATCAGATTCTCTTGATTTGATTATGTTCTGAGTAAAAACACGTGGAGCAGCAGCTGTTTTAACCTCCTCTGTGTTTTAACGTCTAAAGAATCAAAGTGAGTCTCTGTTTTCTTTTATGGTCACAAGTTCGTTCAGTTTCTTCCCAAGAGTTTCGTTACACAACAGCTCGAAGAGAAACTCAAACTTTCCAAAAAACACCAACTGATTAGCTGTTAGAATCCAATCCCTAAATGAGAAAATGCTGTCCCTTGATGTCAGAATTTTTTCCTTTGATGTTAGAATTCTGTCCTTTGATGTTAGAATTCCATCCTATGATGTCAGAATTCCTTCCCTTGATGTTAGAATTCTTTCCTTTGATGTTAGAATTCTGTCCCTTGATGTTAGAATTCTGTCCTTTGATGTCAGAATTCTGTCCCTTGATGTTAGAATTCTTTCCTTTGATGTCAGAATTCTGTCCTTTGATGTAAGAAATCCATCCCTTGATGTTACATTTCGTCTCTTGATGTCAGAATTTCTCAAACGTGATGTCAGCGTTCTCGAGCTTCTGCTGTTGCTCTCATTCTGACACCTGATTGGTTGATAGACTACATAAAACCCAAACTGAGTGTTATTTCTCATTTAAATAAAAAAAAAGGCTTTATATCCATATTAATACAATCGTACCTGCCCACACACTGACACAGAGTCTGCTTCTCTGTAAACTCTGGTCTGTGTTACTCAGTCTGGAGCAGGAGGCTCCAACAGGAAGTTCAGTCCCTGAAAAATCAGCTCAACAAGCAAATGGAAAATCCAATAAGGACGATAAATAATTGACACAAACTCTAATTTCTTCTCACCACAACTTTATCTCCATCCACAAACCTGCCTCTTAACGACTCTTTCATTTATCAGCATCATTATTTTAACAGGAATAAAAAGAAAAGCACTGGCTTGGATTGAGTATTTAATCTGTAGTAACTACAGTTACAGTTTCTTACATGGTGATCACTTTCTTTCAGCGACAGGACGTTTTTACAGAAGCCAACGTGTGACATCACCGACCTTCCTTCTGTCGACTCTTTGGCCGTGATGAATAATATTTAAAACATGTTTCCACCTCCGCACAGACTTCCCTCACCTGTGACCAGCTCAGCCTCAAACAGCCTGATTTGTTTGATATGTAAATAAGTTCATCCCTGCGTCGCGGCGCCGCCTCCAACCGTCGCAGAGCGAGGGCGGCTTCGCTTTAACGGCGAGGATTCATTTCCTGCTCGGAGCTGGTGTCGACTGTGATCCTCTGGTTCAGAGTTAGTGAGGAGGCGCCTGCAGGAGGTTTTACTGCGTCCTCCACACAGGAACGGACATTTGTCTTCTTCAGTTATTTATTATTTCTCTGTTGTTGTTGTTGTTGTTGTTCTCTGCACACAAAGGCTGAAGGCTGCTCATCAGTTACACTCACAACAAACAAACACCTCCTCCTCCTCCTCCTCCTCCTCCTCCTCCTCTCACTCCTCCTACACCTGGGAGCCGCTGACCTGTCTGCACACCACAGCTCTAGGTGTGTGTGTGTGTGTGTGTCACACACACACACACACACACACACACACACACACACACACACACACACACACCCTGAGGCTGTTAACTCTCCAGCAGCAGCTGTTTCCCTCTGAGGATGAAGAGGAGGAGGAGGATGAAGAGGAGGAGGAGGAGGAGGAGCTGCCTCTTCCTCTCTCTCTCTGTTTTGATTTACTGACTCTCCCTCACTCTGACCTTTGACCTTTGCTGTGAATTTGAACCTGAAAGACTGAACTGGACTGTAATCACTCTGTTGGCTGCAGTCAGAAAAGTCTTTCTGGTTTACAGCTGCTCCAAAATGCTGCTGCCAGGCTTTTAACCAAGAAACAGGAACACATCAGCCTGATTTTAGCCTCACTTCATTGTTTCCAGTTAATTTCAGGATTGATTTTAAGATTCTTTTATTTGCTTTTAAACGTCTTCATGGCTCCTCAGTTCCTGTCTGAGCTGCTTCAGCCTCACACTCCCTCACGCTCGCTCAGATCAGCTGATCAGTCTCTTTTAATTGTCCCTAAGACAAAAAGATGCTGAGGGGGGACCGGGCCTTTTCGGTTATTGCCCCCAAATAGGAATAGGTGTTCGGTTTTGAGAAGAGTCAAAATTCTACAACTTCTCGAAAAATCTTCTTTTTATTTTTTATTTTTTTGCCCCTGTATTTATTTCTCATAATTCTGACTTAAATCTTAGAATTTTCGCTTTCTATCTTTGACTTTTGTCATCTGCAAATTTTGACCATAAATGAGAAAGTTTGAACTTTTTTCACATAATCTTAAACTTATTTCTTAAACTTAAGACGTTTATTGACTTTTTGTCTCAGAATTCTTTTCTTTATTTCTCAAAATTTCCACTTTTCATATTAAAATATTGACCTTTTATCTCAAAGTTGAAACAATTCTTACCTTCAGTTTTTATTTTCATCCTCACATTAGAGTAAAAGCTTTTGATGTTTCAATGGTTTGATGTAATTTTCCGTCAAGTTTGTAAATGTTACTGTAAATTGTGAAAACTTCACTAAAGTTTGATTTAAAGAAAATCGTGAATCCAATTGAAATCACTGAATCTGCCAGAAATTGTTCAGCTCTACACACACATTTGCAGTTTCACTCACAGTTGCAAAGTCATAACAGAGAAATTCTCCAATAACCTGATTTCCCTGTTGCTTAGTCTGAAACTATTGTTCATTTGCACGACCAAAAGCAGCAGAAGAAGTCCGGCATTTTTTCATGTTCTCAAACGGACTGAACCACTCGAACCCCTGAGAAAGATGGAGGCGGCACAGACGTGTCTCAGACGCCCGGAGGCAGCATCTACGTATTAATATCTATGTATAGGCAGCATCTATGTTTTAATATCTACGTATAGGCAGCATCTACGTTTTAATATCTATGGTTAGGCAGCATCTACGTTTTAATATCTACATATAGGCAGCATCTACGTTTTAAAATCTACGTATAGGCAGCATCTACGTTTTAATATCTACATATAGGCAGCATCTACGTTTTAAAATCTACGGTTAGGCAGCATCTACGTGTTAATATCTACGGTTACAGGCGACGTTTCCTCCGTCAGACTCTGAGGCTTCTCTCACAGATCAGTTCGTCTTGGTGCCAGTTTTGATGATGACGCGTTCAGATTTCTCACATACCAAACGTGGCGTCACGGAGGCGAGTGGAGACAGGACGGAGCGGGAACCTGCCGGTAAACGTGAGGCGGAGGCAGAAAGCTGACATTTAGATTTTCATGTTGGAGCCTGTGAGGAACAAACACCTGGACCTGTTTTCATTTCCCTCCATCCTCCTTTTGTTTCTGAAAAAAAAAAAAGTCTCAGCTCAGGAGACGACGAAGCTTCAGGTTCAGTTTGTTTCTTTGTTGTTTCTGTTGTTGTTGTTTCTGTTGTTGTTGTTGTTGTTGTTGTTGTTGTATGACCTCATCTCTTCTTCTGTGGTCTCTCCGATCTTTATCAGCAGGAAAAACATCAGGAGCAAAAAGACGAGGTGCATCACTTTTTTTAATCACCTGACGACGAACAGACTCCAGCGTTTCTCAACCTGTGGGTCCTGACCCCAATGAGGGTCGCCAGATGATTTCTTGGGGTCGCCAAATCATTTTTTTAACAATATTAGATCAAAAAAATTCATGCAGGGTTGTTTTCGTTGTTTTCTGTTTCAATATTTCTCCAGAATTTGTTGTATCAGCTGAGTTTGTATGAACTGCAGTTTTGTGACTGAACAAGTTCATTTAATGGTTGTTTATGAACTTTTTCATATTTTAGACTTCAAAAGCTTCAAAATCTAAGAAAGTGTTTATGCCTTGTTTCTAGAAAAATTGTCTTTTTATTGTCAATATGAGCCACATTCAAGTGACCAGTTCATTAAAACGTCTCAATTCAAAGTTGTTTAAGGACAAAATGACTGAACTGCCTGAAACAAGTAAATTAAAAAATGGTAATGGGTTAAAAAAAGTGTTTCTTGCATTAAGATATTTGAATTTCAAAAAACTTGGCGGATATTTTTACGAGTTACAAGCATTTCAGACGTCATTTTATCCTTTAATAACTCAGAAAATGGAAAAACAAAAATGTTGGCTCATTCTTTTTCACGCTGGACAACATGAACGTTAAAAAACAAACTTGGGCTGTTTTTCTTTTTCCCAGTGTTTCCTTCAGGTTTTATTTAGTTCCAGTTAAGTTTTCTTTTCTTTCATTAAAAATTAAAATAAAAAAAATGAACCCTTGGGCTCAGAGATACCAGAGCATCTTACATGACGCCAAAAGGTGAAGAACGGCTGCTCTAGTGGACACTCAGGGAACTGCAGCTTTGTTTTTTTGTTAAGAAAAAATCTCCTTCACTCCTTGATTTCCACTTTCTCTCTCTCCCTCTCTCTCTCTCTCTGTCTCTCTGTCTCTCTCTCTCTCTCTCTCTCCCTCGCCCACTCAGAGACAGAAATAGACTGATGGAGAGCAGGAGAGCTCTGCTGGGACTGACCACTGGACACACACACACAGACACACACACAAACACACACACACACACACACACACACAGACACACACACACACACACACACACACACACA
>RPOG01002101.1:0-107758 GCA_008086565.1 Thalassoma bifasciatum | reverse complement strand
TATTCGATTAGAGGACTGGCAGGCGCAGAGGGCTTCCAGTGTTTACTTCCTGAGTGACGTGATCCACATCGAGGCGGCCGTCCTGCAGGGCCACCACCTGCCGCTGAGGGTCTACGTGGACAGCTGCGTCGCCACCGTGACGGCTGACCCTGAAACTGAGCCTGTGTACCCCTTCATCAGAGACCACGGGTGAGAAAACACCACATACAGTTGTGCTCATAACTGTACATACCCTGGCAGAGTTTATGATTTCTTGGCCATTTTTCAGAGAATATGAATGAAAACACTAAAACTTTTCTTTCATTCAAGGTTAGTGGTTAAAAAAACAACAGTTTACTCTTTTTAAATCATCAAAAGTTTCCATCCCCCAGTTCTTAATAGCGTGTATTTCCCCCCATTAACATCAATGACAGCTTGAAGTTTTTTGTGCTCGTTGTGGATGAGGGTCTTTATTTTCTCAGATGGTAAAACTGACCATTCTTCTTGGCAAAAAGCCTCCAGTTCCTTTAATTCTTGGTCTGTCTTGCATGAACTGCAGGTTTGAGATCTCCCCAGAGTGGCTCAATGACATTGCGGTCAAGAGACTGAGATGGCCACTTCAGAACCTTCACTTTATTCAGCTGCAGCCAATGGCAGGTCCACTTAGCCTTGTGTTTTTGATCATTGTCATATATGAACGTCCAAGTACGTCTCATGTGCAGCTTCTGGGCTCATGGGTGTAAATTTTCCTCCAGTATTTTCTGATAACATGCTGCTCTCATCTTGCCGTCAGTTTTGACCAATATTCCTGAGCCTTTGTTGCTCACACATCCCCAAAACATCAGTGATCCACCTCCATGTGTCATAGTAAGAGTGGTGTATCTTTCATCATAGGCCTAGGACTGAGATGGCCACTCCAGAACCTTCACTTTTTTGTTACAGTTGCATTCTTTTGCGTTCCCCATGACTCTAAATCCAGAAATTTCAGTGCAGCACTGGATGAAAGATGCAAGTGTCTGTCAGGAGCTCAGAAACTCACTGACCTTTTATAAAAACACACTGATTACGAGCTAACAGATCATGTCTACCTTTAGTAGACATTCAAACACATTTGTGTCGACTTGTGTTTATGTTTTCAGGACAAAATCACCAGAGGATGAAAACTTTTGATCAGGGTCATTATGGTACTTTCTGTTGTCTTCACCCAAACACTAACCATGAGTGGAAGAAAAGTTTTTGTGTTATCATTCTTATTCTCTGAAAAAAGGCCAAGAAATCATAAATTCTGCTGGAGTATGTAAACTTCTGAGCACAACTGTATAAACATTTAAAGAGTCACATACTTAGTTTGAAATGTGCAGCTCTGCATATTTTTAAGAGCATTTATTGTCCTGTGGAGCTGAAAGTCTGAATCCTGCGCCTCCATTTTTACCTTTTAAGGTGTTTAACTGATGCTAAGCTGACAGGAGCCAAGTCTTACTTCATGCAGCAGAGCCAGGAGGATAAACTTCACTTCCAGCTGAAAGCCTTCAGGTTCCACCAAGATCACAGGAACGCAGTGAGTGTGAGACGAGGTCTTTACACTATAAAGCGTCTTCTGTAAAAGCCGCTCGCAGGACGTGGTCACCTGACTCTCGCCAGCTGAGGCGTCATGCTAACCTTTTTCAGTGGCTCATTATGTTCAGTAAGCCTCTCTTTGGGAACACTTTCCATCCGCGGAAAGGAAAATCCTCTCAGGTGACGTTGAGCTGAGGAACTTTAATATCCTGTTTGTGAAGTCAGGACGGAGCTGAGCCATGTGTGTCAGCGTCCAAATGACTTCAATCAGAGCTTTGGAAGGATCTGGAATTGCTTCTGCCAAGAAGGGGTGTCTATGGAAGCCCATAACTGCCAGTTGGAAAAAAAAAAAAAAACAGGCTTTTTTCAGTTTCTCTTTTTGCGCATGATTAATCTTGATTATGAGATTAAAAAATTAAAATTACGGGATTAAAAAGTCAAATTCTGAGATTCCAAGTCCAAATAATGGGATTAAAAAGCCAAAATTATGAGGGAAAAAGACAAATACATGAGAAAGAAAGCCACAATGATGTGATAATAAAGTCAAAATTGTGAGATAAAAACTGAAATTATTATATAACTAGTCTTGGTTGCGGATTTGAGTCCAAAATAATGAGATTGAGATTTTAGATTGAGAAATTTAAAAGCCAGGCTTATGGAGATCCCAATAAAAGATTAAAATTCTGAGATAATAAGTTAATGAGATTAAAAATAAATTTAAAAAAAAATTATAATGCAACAAAGTTATTATTCTGAGACAAAAAAATGGAATTATTAGATTAAAAAGTCAAATCATAGTGTTAAAAATTCAAAGTAATAAGATAAATATCTAAAACTGAGTTTACAAACTCACATGTACGACCAAACAAAGTCAAAATTAGGGGATTTAAATGTTAAAATTATTAGGTAAAAAGATGAATATACGAGAAATAAAGCCAAAATTATGCAATAACAAAGTCAAATTTTAGAGACGAAAAAACAAAATCATGAGATAAATAATCTGACTCATGGATGAGAGTCCCAAATTCTAAGATAAAGAGTTTAATTTGTGAAATTTTAATGCCATATTTATGAGATCTCAATGAAATATCCAAATTCTGAGATGCCAAGATAATATGAGATTAAAAAGCTACAATTGTGATAAAGGAAAGTCATTATTCTGAGACAAAAAAAATGGAATTATGAGATTAAAAAGTAGAATCACGATGTTAAAAATTCAAAGTGATAGGATAAGAAGTAAAAAAAAAGAGATAAGTCTAAAAATGAGGTTCCAAACCCAAATGTACGATAAAACAATGTCAAAACTATGGGATTGAAAAGCCAAAATTGTGTTGGCAAAAACTGGTTGGATGAGAAAAGAGCCCAAACTATGAGGTTAAAAAGTGGAAATTATTGATTGATAACTAAAATGGAGAAAAAAGAGTTTACATTATAATTTTAAAAGATGATTTAATGAGAATAAAGCAGCTAAGTATATAAGAGAGAAAGCTGAATCTCAAAATTATGAATTACAAAGCCTGATTTATAAAATAAAACTACAAAATTATGAATTCAAAGCCAACATTTTGAGATAAAGAGCTTAAATTTTTTTTTTTCAATTATGAGCTATTGTGGGCAAAAAAGAAAAGTTCTCTTCAAAGCTACGTTTTATTTTTATTTTTCTAACTGGTGCAAATGGGCTTCCATAGAAAACAGCATCCAAATATCAATTCACCAGAAATAAATGCTTTTTAAAATTTCTTTCTGCTTCTTTTGCTCGCGTCCTAATTGTGCCTCCACTTCTATGTCACAGCTCTACATCACCTGTCGCCTTAAAGCCACGACTGTCTCCGCCCCCTTTGACGCGCAGCACAAAGCCTGTTCCTTCCTGACTGAAACCAACAGGTCGGACCCAAAGACTCAGATCCATTTCTCTCATTCTGCTCTTTCATTTCTCCAAATGTGGACAGTTTTTGAAGTGTTTTTGTGTCTTTTGGCAGATGGGTGGCATCAGGTGGAGACAATAAGGTGTGTGACTGCTGTGAGAGCACCTGCAGCCTGCAGAGACAGAGGAGAAGTCCTACAGGTGATGGTGCCAGAGGATTTCTACATCAGCTCCTGTGCATGTGTTTGATTTTGTGGATCTAACTAAACTTTGACATGATTTTCTGATTTGCAGGAGTTGATCCAGAACCAAGGTGGATGAGTGTGGCTGCTGTGGGCCCCATCCTCATCGTGGAGGACAACGTTCTTCATGTGGCTCCTCAGCTTCAAACCAACGAGGTGACTCCAGCAGGTAAGTCTTCACTTTTCTGTCCTCGTCCCCCTCTAAAACTCCTGACTGGAGCTTTAAAACCTCTCAGTAACGTCTGTGTCCTCTCTCCTCAGTCCCCTCTTCTCCGTCTCTCGCTCTGCTGTGTGGAGCAGGTGCAGCTCTGACCGCGGCGTCGATGCTTCTCGCGGGTGCTGTCGTTTGCAGCCGGCGCCGTAAACCCACTGAGCCACACGCTGTTTGTACCTGAATCGAGACTAATAAACACGTTTGGCATTTTTTCGGCTCATTTTTCCCAAGGAGAGGGGACACAGACACATCCACAGTTTTCTAAGAGTCTGATATTAAATCATACATCAACCCCCCCCCGGCAAAGTAGCTTCATAACCCAACATTTGCGTTAATATAAACATTAATAATGTATAGAAGCCCATTTCAGCCAGAAAAAATAAAGATATGAAAAACTAGCTTTGTGAGGAAAAAATAAATAAAATTGGCCATTTTAAGCCAAAATTTAGATACATAAAATCAAATTGATGAAATAAATCATGAAAATTTAAATCTTTTATCTCAAATTTTTGAGATTTTGTCCTAATCATTTTGACTCTATCTCAAAATTTTCACTTTATCTCATAATTTTGACATTTTTCTTATTTTTAATATCTCAATTTTGACTTTTGTTTCCATATAATTTGATTTTATTATCATTACTATTACTTTAATAGAAAATACCCAAACATATTGTTGCTCCAGTTGGAAGCAACAAAATAAATCACTCCTTTTCTATACGTCGTGAAATTTTTCTAGAATGTAAACATTAACAAAGTAAAGAAGCCCGTTTCTGCCCTGTTAA
Source organism: Thalassoma bifasciatum (assembly GCA_008086565.1). Classification (NCBI taxonomy): domain Eukaryota; kingdom Metazoa; phylum Chordata; class Actinopteri; order Labriformes; family Labridae; genus Thalassoma; species Thalassoma bifasciatum. The sequence goes on along the minus strand of RPOG01002101.1, from coordinate 103,118 downwards.
AAATATAAAAATTAAAAACTGGCTTTACGATTTTTTTCCCCACTTTAAGTTGGACCTTTGAGATAAAAATTCAAAATTACATTTTTCCCCAAATTCTACCTTCATTCTCTTAAAATTATCTCAAAATTTTGCCTTTTGATCTCAAACATTTTACTTTCGTTCCAAAATTTCAACTTTTTATCTCATGTTATTGAGTTTTTGCCCAAACATTTTGACTTTTTTCTCATATTTTTGACTTAAATATGCACTTTTAACATTTACCTTGTAAAGCTTCTTTGAGTCATCAAAAGCGCTCAATGAGTTAAGTTGTGATTATTACTTGGGAGGAGGGGGCATTTCCTTTCAGCAAATGCAGGATGTTGAAATGCTGAGCATTACATTTCAACACTATTGCTTTTCCTTGCAAGAAAAGCTCAGTGTTGAAATGCTGAGCCCCATTCCAACATTGAGCGTTTTCCTGCAGGAAAGGCTTAATGTTGAAATGCTTAGCCACAACCATTACTATAACATCTCCATGGCTCCATTGGATAAATGATCATTTTTATACTTTTTATCACAAAATTCTGGCTTTAGCATCTTGCAAAGGGATACTTTGTCAAAAATATCAACCCACATCTCAAAATTTTGACTTATTATCTTAAGATTTCGACCTTTTGTCTACATTTTTTTTTTTTAATATCTCTAAATTTGGACTATTTATCTGCAAGAGTTGACTTAAAAGGCCCAAAAAATTCTCACCAAATCCAAGTCTTCATTCCAATTTATTTAACTGGCTGAAATAGGCTTCCATAGTGATGCCTAACCAAATGTTTAAATAAAAAGAAACATAAATGTTTTTCACTTATGCAATAATGGAAATAATGCCTCAAAATCTTTATTAAGGCTTAATATAGATTTAAAGTCATTTAAGTTTCCAGCTGACACAAAGGTGCTAGTTTTGTAGACAGTACATGGTGGAAAAGAGGGGAACTACCTTATAGCTGCAGTTGATCTACTACAGTGCATTTTAACTTCAGCATTTTCTGTCCTAGAGTGCAGCACAAACAGTCAGTTTCATGTTTTCATCTCAACATCTTGACAAGTTGGTGCATCAGAGTAATGTCTCAGTGCAGATCTGCTTTATTATAAATATCAATGATCTGTAGAAGAAGCTGAGGAAAAACATTTGCTTTAAGATGCTTTTAGAAACAAAAAAGGGAGTTTTCAAGTGAATGTATGAGTTATAAAGCTACTTTGTCGTCTCTCTGTGGGTATTTTTATATTATCTCTAAGAGGCCGAGTTTTTTCTGGTTTTTAAAATATGGTCACCCTGGTTTTAAAGCAACTCTGTGATGACATGAATCAAAGTTTTTTATAAATTCATGAATGGATGATTTGTGTAGTTAATTTTCCGGTGCATGCAGCTGCTGTGGATGATTTAACACACAGAACAACTCCAAAGCTGCGTGAGCTTTCTCTCTCTTTGTACCAGCCCACGTCTAAAACAAAGAGAAAGCCCTGGCATGAAAAAGCAGCGTCATTGGCTCCTTGCTGCGAGCTAAAACATAAAACAGCTTCCCGGTAACAAAGCTCATATTTTAGCTCCGGGCCATCTTCGCCTTTCCCTTTAACTCCCCCCCCTCCAGCTCCCCACCAGTGGAGGGAGTATTCGTGAAATGGGGCTCATCATGAACTGTTGCTCACAAGCCCAGGAAGACGAATAGACATAATTAAAAAGCCCATAAAGGCGAGAGTAGGGGCTTTTATTACAGTAATATGTGAAGGCCTGGCTTTAATGGGGTGTTTGTTCCTTTGTGCGGCGCTGACGGCTACGCTGCTTTACTGCCGGGCCATGCTGACCCCCCCCCCACTCCCGCCTCCAACCCACCAGAGGCTAATAAAAAGCCACAGCTAACGATGCAATCGCAGGGAGTGTGACAGCCACGGCAAAGTGCACAAACAGAGAGGCAGTGACGGACACACGCCGACAAAACTACAGCCTGAGAAAAAGACAGTTTTGTTCTTCTCTGGAAAGGGTAGCCACATGTTTTAGTTTCACTGTAAAAAAAAATCAGTTGAAAATACAGCAAAAAAAAAAAAGTCAAAAAGCAATAATTCAGGACTGTAAAACTTAACATTTACTTTTGAATAGCAGTTTATTGTGAGACTGGGAACTTTGACTTTCACTGTAAAAAACCGTAAAAACAAATAAATAGGCATACATTTTAGAAGGGAATACTGTAACATTAAAACTTTACAGTATTACTTTGGCAAAACTGCATTTATTAAGTTTGTGCTTATTGAAATTTGCAGCATATATCTGTTGATAGTTATGCAACACAAACCAGACTTTGTTTTTAAAGTGGCAGGACGCTAAAAATATAAGTACACTGTAAAAAAAAATTTTGTTGTTTTTTGGAAAAAAATTGGTTGCTGTGGTTACTCAATATTTTTTAAGTGTACAAATGTTTCACTAATTAAATTAAGTAAATGGCAGTAACACTTTTTAGAGTGTAACCAAAACAAAAAGTATTAATAGCATTGTAGTCATGCTAATTCAGCAAAAAAAAAAAAAACAGCTGCTCATCTTACAGGCTTATTATACTTCTTTCACATCTGAAAATGTAAACGTCCTTTTAAAACGGTGTTACCATGACTACTCACAAACCTCCATGCGTCCCTTCCGTTGGTGTTGCTGTTCACCAAAACATCCACCAAGGGAAGGGGGGTGGCAATCAGAAAAACAGCTCTTGAGTTTCTCTTATGCAATGCTGCAGGTGCTCGCTGGGCTGTTTTTTACTGCCTATGGTGTGTTTACGAAGCTACGACTGTTAGCCATGCTGTACAGATTAGAGGTAGTGGGCATGTGCTGCCATTGTCACTGAGCCACAAGCAAAAAACTTAACGAAAATTTCTGCAGACTCTGCCTTTAACAGCTTTAATGTATATTTTTGCTGATTATAACAGCTTTAAAAAATAAAATTGACAGGTTATTCTTTGAGACTGTTAACAAATTTACTGTATATCTTTCCTCACAACCACAACTGCCAGTTATTTTTGCGTAAAACCGACAAGATTTTTTTTACAGTGTTCTTTCTCAAAAAGCATCAAGGAATAACTCGAAGGAAGCATATTTCCCAGCATGCTTCATTGATAGCAATAATATCACTCTGGCTGCCAGACATGAGGAGACTCTGCCTGTCTGCCACTGGACACACACCATTACTCCTGATGGCCTGTGTGTGTGTGAGAGAGAGTGTGTGTGTGTGTGTGAGGGCCCTGAGGTCACACTTCCTGTTGGGAGGGGCTGATTCGGGGCTCAACTTGGGTCCACGCCGCCATAACCGTTAGACATCTGCGGGCGGGTGGTTGGCAGTTGGTGGTTAGCGGCTAGCAGTTAGCGGTTGGCGGTTAGCTATCTCCTGTATGATGATGATGATGATCGTGATTGTGATGATTCTCTGCGGCTGTAGCTTCACATTAACACCTTTCACACTTTCCTGACTCCTCTTCAAGCTGCGGGGGGGTGGGGTGGGGGGGGGCAAACTCCTCCAGTCTGGAAGCTGTGGATGCATCAAAGCCTGTTTGACTCCAGCTGTACACACTGGTTGTTTTATTAACCGCCTCTGATTCAGACTGCACCGCTACATCTGGTCGGCCGCCGAGGATTCACACGCACACAAACACACACACGACCTCTGTCCGAGCCCATAATTAACCCTCTTAATTAAGAAGGAAAAAAGTTGCTAACGAAGGAAATGGATTTAATTAGCCTGGTTTTAGATCAGGCACATGTGCACGCCGCGAATACACACACACACGTACACACACATGCACACACAAAACAATTAAGCCTCTTTTATCCTGGCTAATGGCTTCAGTGACTCAGAGCCTTTCTCATTAAGACTATCAATAATATGCTGATTACACGCAGCCACTCTCTCCTTTATCAGGGCACAAAGGGACGAGTGTGTGTCTCCGAGGTTCCAGGGGTGGGGCGGAGCGTCTGCGCGACCTTATCTGCACACAAGTCGAGGCCTTGATTTGCTTTACCCTGTCTTTATTTTCCTGCAGGAAATAAAACCTGTTCTGCTGAGAGCTCTATTGTGTCACTTCTGAACTGGAATAAGACCTCTGATGGATTTTAGGACCGTCTGTCGATAGCTGTAAAGACTTTCCGGCGCTCTCTGCAGCACTCAGCGCGAAGCTAAAATGTCAATGTTTAGGTAAAACTTCATCCCTAAGAGGAAAAGTGCATTTGTTGGGCACTACTTTAAGCGGCGTATTAATGCACACTTGATGCCAGAGAGTGTTCAGCAGCAGGAGAGTGCTCAGGATTGATTCTTTAGTGTCCATTTGAAATAGTGGATGTAAAGTGGATGTTTTAGAAAGTTTCAGGAGTATGAAACTCTTTGATCTATGGCCTTCTTCTGCAGTTTCAATGAAGTTGGGACGCTGTGTAAAACGCAAATAAAACCAGAATGCAATGCTTTGTAGATCCTGTTTAACCTTTATTCAACTGAATACACAACAAAGACAAGATATGTACTGTTCAAACTGATAAACTTGCCTGCAACATGTTCCTGAAACTGTAGGATGTATGGATTTCATAATCTACAGTCCATAATATCATCAAAAGATTCAGAGAATCTGGAGAAATCTCTGCACGCAAGCAGCAAGAACTAAAACCAACATTGAATGGCCGTGACCTTTGACCCCTCAGACGGCGCTGCATTAAAAACCCACATCATTGTGTAAAGGATATTAGCACGTGGGCTCAGGAACACTTCAGAAACCATTGTCAGTGAACACAGTTCATCACTACATCTACAAGTGACAGTTCAAACTCTACCATGCAAAGATAAAGTCAGACATCAACAACACAGAAATGCTACCACCTGGATGTGGTGTCCTCCGGGTCAAAGAGGAAAAGGACGATCAGGATTGCTCTCAGCGCAAAGTTCAAAAGCAGCATCTGTGATGGTATGAGGATGAGTTAGTGCCCCATGGCATCATGGGTAACTGCCATATTTATGAAGACAGCATTAATGCTGAAAGGTACAAACAGGTTTTGGAGCAACATATTATGCGATCCAAGCCACTTTGTCTTTTTCATAAACATCCCTGATTATTTCAGCAAGACACATTCTGCACCTGTTGCAACAGTGTGGCTCTGTAGTCAAAGAGTGCAGCTACTAGAGAGACCTGCCTGCAGTCCAGACCAGTGTCCCATTGAAAATGTGTGGAACATTATGAAGCGCTAAATACCTCAACAGAGACCCCTGACTATAAGTCGTCCATCAATAAGAATGTGAAAGAATTCCAGCTCCAAAGCTTCAACAATTAGTGTCCTCAGTTCAAAGAAACAAAGTTTATCTGTGAAATGATAAATATCTCGTCTTTGTTGTGTTTTTAATTGAATATACGTCAAACAGAATTTGCAGATCAATGTGTGTTGATTTCATTTACGTTGATTGGAGTTGTGGTTGTACCTTTATCATTCAGACAGACAGGCGTCTGTCACAGGAAGACAACAGGCCTGTGCTTTGACCTTCACTCTCTTCCTGTTGTAACAGACACGGGGGCCCCCTCCCCGAGGAGACAAGAGGAAAGCAGAGCTTTGACCTGCAGAGGTGCACCTTTAACATCCCTGATGGGGGGGGCCACACGCTGCCTCTGATCTCACCGTTTTCCTCTTGGTGCTATTGTGAGATTTGTTTTTCATTCTGAGTCCTGAGCGTCTGGTCCGACCACCTGAGGAGCTGACAGACGGAAACCGGACTGTGACAAAGAGCAGAGAGGACGCTTGATAAAAGCATGCTGGGAGTACAGCACCTTGAAAACTGAGTGTAGTGTAGAGTTGTAAATATAAATCTAAGGGGGTGTGGAGTTCTACTTGTAAGAGCTGAAGTTCACAAACTAAAAATGAAGCCTTTGAAGCCAAAGTTCTCCTTGGAGGCCTCACGTTCTCATGGATCCTTGTCAGCTGCGCCAACAGCTCCATATGCAACCGGCCCAGAAAACACCCACCATGTCAGATAAATAAATCCCGCCACGCTGGGAAGTTAACACGGATGTGAGTCGGAACAGAACAGATGTCGTCTTCCGACTGGAACAACATCTTATCCATCTCCGAGTGAACTCAACACCTTCCTTTAAAACACCAGGAGGATCGCCACAACAAAAGCTTCTGCTTCCGTTCACTCCTCACTTCACATGTGGCCCGGTCTTCACACAATGGATGAAAATAATCTGGCCTTCGTGTTTGATGTGGACGTCATCTGGGGTTTTAATGGGAACCGTGTTTGGTCGCAGCTCTCAGGTGCATGAACGCACTGAAGGACAAGAAAATCATCCTAATGTGGAAGATTCAGCACCTTAAATCCTGATTGGCACGCTAAAAGTAGATTCACACACACACACACACGCTTCAGACGCACACCTCTTTTATCATTCAAAGTGCGCCAGAGCTATCAACCTGAATAAATAAATCCCCCTCTTATCTCACTACGCAAAAAGTGGATAAGCGCTCCCGCTGGGTCTGCATGGAGGAAGCTGTCAGCACCTCTATTTTGGTTTTTAGAATCCTGTTTTTCTCTCAATCCCAGGAGAGTCGTAAATGTCCCTCCACAGCATCCATACATGATCACGATGCCCTCTTTTTCCTGCTGTATCTTTCAGCAGTGGGTGAATCTGCAACGCTGCAGAAACTCACAGGAAGAGGATTTACCGCTGTTTCCTATATCACACCCATGTGACCTTTTTGTCCATTTTGACACCTGTAGCTGCAGGAAAGGTGGTTAAAAACCTTCATTCTTACAAATACAGCCTCGCTCCTTCTGTATGGCACAATATGTGTGTGTGTGCTTGAAGCTGTGTGCTTACACTCTGCAGGTTTTTCCACACAGTGAAAGAACAAAAGGCTCACTAGAAAAGGGAGGCAGCACAGGTGGTGTTCTCATGGAGCGACACTGCCACCTGCTGACCAAAGAACGCCAGTGCAAAAGACGTTTTTACAGTTGTGCTCATACAGTTAAAAACCCTGGCAGAATTTATGACTTTTGGGCCTTTTTTCAGAGAATATCAATGATAACATACAACTTTTCTTTCACCTATGGTTAGTGGTTGGGTGAAGACATTTATAAACAAACAACTGTGTTTACTCTTTTTAAATCATAATGACAACAGAAACTTCCGAAATAACCCCAATCGAAAGTTTTGCAGGTTTGAAATCACCCCAGAGTGGCTCAATGATATTGAGGTCAGGAGACTGAGATGGCCACTCCAGAACCTCCACTTTATTCTACTGTAGCCAATAGCAGGTCCACTTGGCCTTGTGTTATGGATCATTTTCATGTTGGAACATCCAAGTACGTCTCATGTGCAGCTTCTGGGCTGATGAGTGTAAATTTTCCTCCAGTATTTTCTGATAACATGCTGCATTCATCTTTCATTCATCAGTTTGGACCAAGTTTCCTGAGCCTTTGTAGCTCACACATCCCCAAAACATCATCAAAATTTTCATTTCCAAACTTGACAATATGATTCTATTTTATTTTTATTTATTTGTACTGAGCAGTCAGTATTTTGTACACATCAATGTTTTTTTTCACTATTTTTGAGTCAGTTGGTCTAAAATCATTTTAAACCTCATTTGTACAGTGTAGCAGACCTCAAAAATCAAATTCACAGGAACTTTTTGTGCAATATCAGATTTTTTTCATGAGAAACATTGATAACAACAATTGACATTTATAGTTGCTAAAGCAGTTTAGTGTTTGGGCAGAAGAATGGGGTGGTCCACTGTATCAAATGCCTCAGGGAGTAGGCGAAAAAGGAGCTGCACAATGCTGCTTATTGTCAATAAAACCAATGAAATCATTGAAACAAACCAGACTGAAAGTGGGTCAGGATGTTTTTAGTGTTTATTTAGGGTGACCAAATGTCCTTTTTTCCCCGGACAGCTCCTCCTTATTGGTGGTAAAATTATGTTCGGAGGGATTTTATAAATTTCCCCAAAACGTGTTTTTCTCAGCTTGTTCTACACATCATTGATATTTATAACAAAGCAAAGCCGCACTGAGCTACTGACATTATTCTGTTGCACCAACCTGTCAAGATGTTGAGATGAAAACATGAAACTCTTTGAAGGAACAGGAGGCTATTTTTTTGTTTGACTTCTTTCCTTTTTTTTTTTTTTTGGTAATTTCATGAATATACTTTTTTTTTTAATGCTTTGCGAAACATTTTCTCTCTTTCATCCATTTTAACACTGAATAATTTATAGTTATTACACTGTCTAACCCTCAAATGTTTGTCTATAACTTTTTAAAAAATATATAAGTACATATATTATGAAAAAAAAAATTGCTAACATTTTTTCAGGCCCTAAGAAGAATAAAAATATCCTGACACAGGCTAATATGAATTTCCACCACGTGAACCACTTAATTTAGGAGTAAATAACTTTTAAATAGGTGTCCATTGTAGTGATCACTATACACCACAGGGTTAAGATAAAGATCAACATTTTGAGATTTTGAGATAGAAGTCAGATTAGTTGGATATAGTGAAAATTTGAGATGATTTTATCAAAATTCTGAGCTGAAAGTTAAGACTTTTTGAGATAATAAAGTCAAGATTATGGCTTTCTTCCTCAAAATGTCTACCCTATATGTGCAAAACTAAATAAATAATGGGGGGGGGAAGAAAGAAAGAAAATAAAGAAAAAAATTAAAAGTGGAGAAAATTGGATTTTACATTATTTTTTGTGTCTATTATAGAAAATGTTCCCTTTAAACAGTGAAGGAGTGTTTTAAATAAATGTTTGGGTTATGAAGCTACTCTGTCGTCTTAGAGGATTTTTTGAGTATCTGTAGGATCTCACAGAGGCCGGGTGGGGGGTCCTCTTTTGGGGCTTTTATATGGTCCCCCTAGTTTATTTATCTAGTCTTCTATAAAGTCTCTTTGTGTCACAGCCCATCAAACTAATCCGCCTATAAGAAATTTGGTTTGAGGTTTATTGTGGCTCCTCTTAATGAATCTTAGCGTTCGCATCATAAAAACCAACTTTATAATCCTGCTGATTGTAATATCCACTTATCTCCAGCAGATGGAGCCCTCACACAGCTCTGGGCCTCTATGTGCTGCAGCAGTTAAAGCTTCCAGCTCAGTGAGAGGCTTTAGAGAGAAACATGAGGTCACTTCAGCTGTCAGGCATTAACATGAGGGTGTTTGCAAATATTCAGCTTTACTTAAAAGGATTAACGCTACAATCTCATAAGACTTTATTACTGCTTTTCTAATTCAAATGCGGCAAACAAGCTGATTTAGACCATTTCAGTGGAAAAACCAGATAAATATAAGGCTTTTCAATCAGGGTTATTATTTATGGAATGTTCTGAATGCTGCCTCTCTCTCTCCCTCTCTCTCTCTCTGGGCTATAGACAAGTGATAAATACAGCATCAAACACAGTATATCTATATGTATGTATGCGTGTGTTGATTTATTTACATTTATATAGATTGATATAGATAAAAGGTTGGCTAACTTGACTTCTTGACTTTTTTTTTGTATTGTTGATTGTAACCAAAATAGATAATTAATATTCATACTTTTAAAAGTCCAGGTTGACTACATTTCCCACAGGTATTCAGATCTGGCTTTGAAGTGTTAGTCTCATCTTTTTCCACATATTGTTGCTCATAAAAAGGCATCAACTGTGCGTTTCGGTCGATTACATCACCAGTTAAAAACTCCTCACTGGAGCTTTAAATTTCCTTCTGCTCTCTGCATCAGCTTATGTTTTCAAAGCAATTCAGACTTTATTTCTTAGATAAATCATCCATAGTTTTCTTCTGACAGCCTCCTCTGGATCCAGTTATTGAAACTCTGACATTACTGCACCTGTTTGTGCACATGATGAATACTTCTACCCCTGCTCTCTGATTGATGCATCTCATTTGTGCAGATTTAAAAATCTACAACTCAGTGTCGTTTGTTGCAGCTCTTTCTTTGTTTGTCTCTCAGTTTTCACCTGTTGCATCCCTCCTCTGTCGTTCTATTTGCCTTATGTGACCAACACGTGCAGCTGTCTGTGCACACACACGATATTTTCCTCCTTGATGACAGCGTTTCCAAACTGCAACCTTGAGCTTCTGGAACAATACGAGCTGTGTGTACAGCGTCAGACATCCTGGAGTAAACAGCTGTGTGTGTATGTGTAAGTGTGTGTGTGTGTGTGATCTAAATGTCAGACTGAACAGGAGGAGCTGGAGAAGTGGCTGTTAGTGAGGACATCATCCTGCAGAGCCACTCTGAGTGTTGGTGTGTAATCGCTCGTTTGTGCTGCGGGATGTTCATTCATTGACTGCCTCCAAAACAAATATCTCACACTGAGATGAACACAGCTGTGTCAGGAGAAAGGCTCTTCTTTTAATGAGTTATGCCGTTTGAATCGTGCATATATACCTACCGTTATGTTTTGATAACAACTGATTGTTCATAAATTTATTCTTCTTCTTCTTATTCAGTGGACATCTGGATATCATTTTTACACCTTCACACAAATCTGATGCAGAAAAATAAAGCTCAACATGGAAAGTAAAGTAAAGGAAAGAAGCTGGATGTGGCCAATCAGAATGAAGGTGGTTTCTAGTCCACAGAGCCTTAAAGAGACAGCAGCTGAAACAAAGCATTAAAGACAGAGGCTGAAATAAGAGTTTCCTACAATACCAGTGAGAGAAAAATAATATTTTTGTTGAGTTGTAAGTCATGAAAAGATACTACAAGGGCACCAGAGACAGTTTAAAACCTATGAAAAGCACACTACCCTCTCTTTAAGTTTCTTTTGGCTTTGGACTCAGATCTGTGTGAATTCTGTTTTTTCTTATTTGAACCCTTTGATACACAAGTTTCAAGTCAGTTTTACTCATTTTTGAAATAAGTATTTCCGCATTGAAAGAATGCATTATTACCTAAAACAATGTTTGTCGAAACTGCTCAATATGTCAAATGTGACACAACAAAAATCTTTTTTTTAATCATAAGCCCCAGCTCTTAGTAAATATTTAGCACAAATTATTGAATGTTGTCCAATTTTGAAAAGTATTGTTGACGTTGCTTTTTTAGTTGTGATAAACTTATTTAATTCTAATCTTCTAGTACATGCAAGCTGTTTGATCAAAATTACACACTTAATGCTAAATTATAATAACTCTTGTTATCCGTGAACATTCAAATTAAGTGTTTTACAACAAAGCAGAAACATTGAAAGCACATAATTATTTTCTGGTTGAAAAAAATTATTTACTTATATTTATCAACAGAAGCATCAGTTCTAGTGGTTGTGTTGGTCTTGATTGATTTTGGCATTGGTATTGATATTGATATCGATGATACTGGATCTATATTTACTTTGTATAAATAGATTGCAAAGTTTGCAGTATCACACACTACCACTAGATGACAGCACCTGCAGCCCTAAAAACTTAAAGCACTTTGTCGCACTTCATGCATGTGTTTGACTTCAATTTAGATACAAGCCTCTGCTGAATAATTGTATTATATATCATGCTTCTCATGTATTTCTATCATAATGTTCATACCAGTGGTGTGCACTGGGGGGCAAAACACACAGTGAATAAACACACTAAACTGCACCAATGGCTGGACAAAACATGATAAACTGCACTCTTGGGAGCTGAAACGTGCGATAAAGTGCCCTCTTGGGAGCCAGTATTAATGCTACAGTGACTTCTTGGGACCAAAACCTCAAGCTGAAGTTCCTTAGGAGTCAAAAAAACACACTAAAATACCCCCTTGGAAGCGAAAACACATGCTAAAATGCCCCCTTGAGAGGCAAAATGTGCCTAAATGCCTTCCTGGAAGACAAAAAATGTGCAAGTTGCCCCCTCAGGAGGACAAAAGACACTAAACTGACCCCTTGGCTGGTTAGGACATGATAAATGGCCCCCTTGGTAGCAAAAAAGCAAAATAAGATGCCTTCCCTAAAGTTGAAACACATGCTGGAGGCAAATGCTCCCAAAAAATCCATTTTACTAGAAATGAACATCTCCTGGGAGCCAAAACATGCACTTAAGTGGCCTCAAGGGAGCGTAAACACATGCTTAAGTGGTTAGGTGCCAAAACTAGTGTGTGCTAAAGTGCCCTCTTAAGAGCCAGGACATATGCTTTAGTGCTTGGGAGCCAAAATGTAGGCTAAAGTGCCCTCATGGGAGCCAAATGACATGCCGGAGTGTCCTCTTGGTATAGACAAAATGCACTCATAAGGGCAGTTTTAGGTGGATAACACCAAAAACTGCACCAATGACTGGTCAAAATATAATAAACTTTCCTCATGGGAGCCAAAACATTCAAGGATTCAAGGATTCAAGGAGTTTTATTGTCATACAACCCATGTAAAAACATGGGTGGGACGAAATTAGGTTACCCTGGTCCTGGAGCAAGCCCAATAGAATAATGAGAATAATAAATATAAATATATACAAATATACAATAAAAAAGAGAATAAAAGTAGAACACAATCAACTAGCTTTTTAACAAATAGACAGACTAAAATAATTTAACTGTGCAAAAAAAAATTGCAGTGTTCATTTGTCGGGGGGGCACTAAAGGGGACCACCAGAGTTCAACAGTCTCACAGCTTCAGGAAAGAAGCTGAAAAAAAAAAAGAAAACATGCACTCAAGTGTCGTTTTGGGAGCCAAAATGCACCTACAATACCCATTTCAGATGGATTGCACACACTAAACTGCACTAATGACTGGTTAAAAAATGATAAACTTCCCTTTTGGGAGCCAAAACACGCACTTGAGTACCTGGGAGCCAAAATGCATGCCCAAGTGCCCTCTTGGTTGGCAAAATCCCTTTTATTCCACTCCTGGTTGGTCAAATTGCACTGTCTGCACCTTTTTTTTTTTTTTTTTTTTTTTTTTTCCCCTGCCCTTCAGAAAGTTTATGCAATGATGACATGTGCATCCACTCTAATAAACATAACCTCGCTCTCATTGCTTCGTTACATGTCATGTCTGTGTGAGGTCACAGGTCCAAACCTTAAGTGATTTCATTTCATTGCAAACATCAAAGGTTTTTCGACATAAAAGTGTTTTTCCTTTCCCTCTGTTGAAAAAAAAAGAAGCTGTTTGGGGTTTGAGTAGCTTCACAGAGAAATGAGCTACAAAGATATCTCCAGAGGATAGATGATGTGTTCAAAAAAAAGCCTTTCAAGATGCTGAAACGCTCGGAGGGAGCCCCATCTTTCAGAGTCAAATGTAAACAACGACGCATTTGTGATGATTCTCCCTTCGTCGCCTTTTTCCTGGAGCTTTTGTTTGCTCAGTGGGATTGAAATGTCACTGACAGTGTTATTCCGGTCCACACACTTCACCTGCGTGACAGGAGAGAATTTAGGTTGTGTGTGTTAATGAGGTTTTCCGCGTCAGAGAGAGCGGAGGCGGCGTGCGTGCGGATTCAGCACCGCGGACAGCTCCGGGAAACACTGCAGCATTTCAGGGCAGAGGAGGAGGGGGGGGTGTGGGGGGGTGTCTGCGCAGAATCACCTGTTAGAGTCGGCTTCACTCATTTACTCATGTTTGTTATTGTGGAGGAGAAATTAAATCATCCCACAGCAGAGTGAAAGGTGCAACAGGTGAGAACATCCAGCAGTAGGAGCGGATTTTTTTCCACGCGCTCTGCGGTGTCTGACACGCAGCAGCAGCACAGAGACACTCAGGTGTGTTTTGGTGGTTTCGTTTCCATATCAGTGACGCCATCTCCAACCCCCCCCCCCTTCCTCCTCCTCCTCCTCTTCACTAAATGTTGCCGGTTACGGTTCCAGTCAGTCCACATATTGACGGAGTGGGAACCACGTGTCTACGTAACTGCAAACAGCTTCTCTTAGTGAAGCTGCGTCAAAGAGGAGAGGACAACCGGAAACAGGGGTCCCTTTCAGAGTAAAAGTCCAAAGTATGAAAAATTATAATGATGATTCTATAATTAGGGGTACATTTCAAGTCCAGTGGGTGTACTAATCAACCTACTGAAGCAATGACTAATTTTATATTTGGTCATACTGGTGCTATTTCACTGTCATTCAACACAGAAAGCAGCTTCAATAACACTGAGGAACAATTTGGAAAAAAAAATTCTGTTGAGTGAAATTTTTATGCTGATTCAAACTAAAATTGTCATGCTGATTCGAAAATTGAAGCCATTTTTTTTTTTTCAAGTACGTCAAGTTCTTACCCTCCAGATATGCAAAATTCAATCAGTGGAAAAATCCAGTAAAAAAAAGTCCTTTTGTCTTTATGGAAAAAAAATGTGTCTTTATGTGTGAAGATGTTTCATCAATTAACTTAGATAAATGACAGTCATACTTTTTAGAGTATAAAGGAAACAAATAGTACAAATAGCACTGTGGTCATGCTAATTCAGAAAAAAAAATGTTGATTTTACCAGATAAAATGTAATTTTTTGTGAATATATACAGTTAAAAACTGTTGTTCTGGGCTGTTCTATATACAGTAGTTGTTTACATTTTCCTGTAAATATGACAAATGTTCACTGGCAACAGTATACCCATCATTAGGATTTGTGTTATAGAGAACAGTTTCTCTTCGCTTGTCCCCTGTAACTGTGTTGTCAACTGTGTTGCAGGGTATTTTTATATGATAACTCTCAAATATTGGCTAAAATAAGATTTAAATGATGAGGGACATTTCTAGAGGGCTGAGCTTACACAATTTTAAATCTGTTTATTTATGTATTTATTTATTTATTCATACTTTCATGTATACACACCCAAAAAGTCACACATATAAATGTGTATGTATATTTCAAGCAACCTCACTGAACTAAAGACAAATAATAGTGTTTAGTAACTCTTGATTTAGTGTTACACTGATTTATATTGAAAAAAATGTCACAACTTTCATCCATAAATTAGTTTATGAAATAATGGACCAATTTTTCTTATACAATTTAAATATTGAGGAATTTATTATAAATTAAACTTGGCAGTTAATGCATTCAGTACATTCCAGGTAGTATATACAATGCAACTAAATTGTAAATTCACCCAAAAAAAGCACATAATGTTTTCACTTTATGGCACAGCTGAAATTTACTCCTAATAATAGAATCACAAATAGGCTCATAATAACTACAATCAAGTCTGTAATAATAATCCAGATTAAATACGTGCTTTTATTTTGGAGGTGTACCCGGATCAAGTGATTGGTCTACGCGCTCAGACTCAGCTGCTCATTGGGTATAGATAGTCAGTGCACCTCCTCGCGCCCCACCGGCCGACGGTCGTCTCGAGCGCCACTGAAGCACGAGAAGAGCGCGAGAGCAGCAGGAGCCAGACCCGGTCTCCCTCTCCTCCTCCGTCACTCCACAACCCCCCCCCCCACGCAAGAGAGCCACTAAGTCCAGCTTCAGCAGGCAGGTGAGGAAGAGGAGGAGGAGGAGGATCAGAGAGGAAGAGGAGACAGACAGCAGCAGCAGCGGGATCATCTTGGCGCATTGGAGCTTATGGATTATTGAGAAGTGGAGGCCGAAACGCGGATCAAATATTCATAAGGACTTTGGAAGAGAAAACACGCAGAGTGGGAGAGGGAGCAGAGATTCCCTGCAGTGATTCACCTGCCCTGTCCACGCGCGTCCACTGACCACAGAGCAGAGAGCAGAGCTGCTGCTGCTGCTGGAGGATTCTGCACCCAGCCTGTGCGTGTGTGCGTGTGTGAGTGTGTGTGTGAGTGTGTGTTTGGAAAGGAGCCCCCCTGCTGCAGTACTTGCCTGCTGTACGGAAACAGGGATGCCACCGACTTTCTGACGGACTCCCGCTTTATCTGCACCCCCCTCCCTCCTCCTCCTCCCCCCCTCCCGGACGGACGGACGCACCGACCCCTGCCATCCCCACTAATATGCAATGGTTTTTTGTGCAGAAGCCGACAGCTGCCGCGTACCGCCGACTTCACGCTAGCGCCGCCGCATGCCTGTCCGCCGCTGCCGCTCCTCTCCCCGCGCCGCGCGGCAGACGACGCAGTTTGAAGAGGAGCGCTCGGGGGCTTTTCACGCCGCGGCGGCCGGGCGGCAGCAGCAGCAGCAGTGACCCTTCCTCTGCCGCTGAGGAGCCGGAGGCGGAGACCGCGGAGAAAAGCGCCGCAGCGGTTGCTCTCTTCCTGCCGCACGAGGACGACAGCGACGCGGAATACGTGCGGCTGCTTGTTTCTGGGCTCGTTGGGGAACCGGGCGAGAAACCGGGCGACGAGCCTGACTTCCTGCTCTTCTTCCTGTCTATGGTGCAGATTGGGGGGGGCAAGCACCGCCGAACTGAGCCCAACAGCTGGCCGGCTCTGCTGGCATGCAAACAGGGGGGCGGATCAGCCCCCATGCGATGGGTGAATTTTAGGCTGCCGCATCCGGAGCGCCTCTCGCCCCCCACCTCCTCCTCCTCTTCCTCCACCTCCTCCTCCCCCGTCTCGGCCAAATCCATGCGGTTTATTTGGAACAACATTTTCAGCAAAGGATCGCATATGCTGCAGTGTCTTTGTGGCAGGAGCCTCAAGAAAAACAAGAACCCAACTGGTGAGTTCTTTATTTTGAAAATGCACGACTGTGCCTCTTGGTGTGCGCGCGTGGGTGTGATTCAAAGACTTTATTGCCGCGCGTGTGCGTGGATTCCCTTCGGAGACTGCACTGTTCCACTGCTTGCTGGTGTTTTCTCTGCAATCGCAGTTGTGCAGCAAGTGAGTGCACTACAGGGAGGGGAGGGGGTATGATTGGGGGGAGGAAGGGGGGGGGGGATAACTTATTAGCACAGAAACTGACTACAGTGGCTGTGCGTGCGAGGGAGAGTGCGTGCGTCCTGTGCGTGGCAGGGCTGCTGCAGAAATCAAGTCTAATGCAGCATGCAGACCCGTTCAGGCTCCACTAACCTGCATGATTAAACAGCACATGGCCTTATTTAGACTTCCACTGTGGAGCCCCCACTCAACACCAGGACACTGTGGAGCTTTTTACAGCTTCAACATCTCACCATGATGCAAGGCTCTGACCCTAAACATGTCATGCTGCAACTTTCCCATGACTCTCAAGAGCAACATGTCCATGCACATGTGTGAGGACGAACCCTCCAAAATAAAAGCTGACACACCTGAGCCTCTTTCTTATCCTGCAGGGGATGTTTGAAGTTTGTTTTCCCATGTGAGAGCAGTTCAGTTTGCATCATTTTCTCCTCTGCTCTCTTCATGGCAGCGATTGATGTTTGCATTGCAACAGGAAGTGCAAGTTGTTGACATTATTGGCGTATTGACACTGCAGCAGCAGCAGTAGAGTTGGAGGGCAACAGTAAACATATACGAGAGCTTTAGAGGCAGATATCATGTGTTTGGGATAAAAAGCAACAGTCTGAGAGTTTGTGTCGTTCAAAACTTTCAGGATGATTGTGAGAACAAATCAGGATTATTATTGATCAGACACTCACCTTTACTTGAATGCATCATCCTTACGTTCTCTGTATTTGCAGCCAGAAGTTATTCTGAGCTCTTCATCAGGCTTGTGTCAAAGGAAAGTAAAGCACTTGATGATGTAGCAAAGGCTGCTACATTTTGTAAGCAAGTTTTGATGTGTGACAGGGTGTTTTTCTGCAAATTAAACACTTTAAATAGTCAGAAATATGAAAACAGAAAAGGTAAAAAGGCAGTGGCGTGCACAGACATTCTGAGGGCAGGGGCAAAAGAAAAAAAAAAGGCATTTAATGTGTTTTTTGGCTCCTAAGGGGCACTTAAGTGTGTGTTTTGGTTTTAAAAAAGCACTTCAGCATACATTCAAGCTCCCAAGGAGAGGGCACTTGAGCATGTGTTTTAGCTCCCAGGAGGGCAGTTCATCATATTTTAACCAGCTGAAGGGTTAGCCAACCAGGAAGGTGGGCAAACCAGAATGTGTTTTGGTTCCTAAGAGGGCACTTTAGCGTGCTATTTGACACCTAGCATTTAGGAGCAAGCATTTGGCCCCCAAGAGTGCACTTTGGTATTTTTTGGCTAGTAGGAGGGCACTTTGGCACATGTTTTAGCTCCCAAGAGGGCGCTTAACACATTTTGTGGATCCCAAGAGAGCACCTAGGCTCACATTTTTTCCCAAAAGGCCACTCAGGCATGTTATTTTGCCTCAAAGAGGAGGGCACTTTAGCATTTGTTTTGGCTCCAAAGAAGGCACCTAAGAGTGCTTTTTGACACCTTAGAGGGCACTCTTGCCTGCGTTTGGCTGCTGTAATGCCATTTAAGCACATGTGGCTCCCAAGAAGGTATTTTTTCAAATGTTTGGAGCCCAAGAGTGTACTTAAGTACACTTTTGTGCTCCACAGAGAAGGGCACTTGAGCATGTGTTTTGGCTCCCAGGAGGGCAGTTTATCACACTATAACCAGCACTTATGCGCAACTTTGGCAGCAAGGAAGGCACTTTAGCATGTATTTTGGCTCCCATGAGAGAAGTTTATCATGTCTTGACTAGCCAAGAGAGCTGAATAGTGTGTTTTGCCAAGTAAAAGAAGACTTAACATGTTTTCTGTTTGGGAGAAAAAGGTTTTATGTGCAAGTTTCACACCTAAGAGGGCACTTAAGCATATTTTGGCTCCCAATAGGGCACTTTAGTGTGTGTTTGGCTCCTGAGAGAGCACTTTAGAGTTGTTTTGGCTCCTTAAAATGCACTTTTGTGTACTTTGGTTCCCAAGAGGACACCTTAGCACACGTTTTGCTCAAAGAAGGCACTTGTCCAAGTAAATGGCTCATGTGAGGGTATTTGAGCATACTTTGGCTCCCATTTCAGCACTTAAGTATGTGTTTTGGCTCCCAAGATAGCACTTTACACATGTTTTGGCCCCCACAAGGGCACATTAGCATGAGTTTTGGCTTTCAGGAGGAAAGTTTATCAGATTAAAACAGCCAAAGGAGAATTTTTATGTGGTTTACCAACCAGGAGGGCACTTCAGCTTTTGTTTTGTTTTGGTTCCCCAATAAAGCATTTTAGGGCAAGTTCTGCTCCTAAGAGGACACTTTAGAGCAGGTTTTGTCTCCAAAGAGGCTACTTAAGCTTGCATTTCTGTGCACACTACTCCTAACAGGTGCCAAAGTGGCACAGCAAATGTCGTATTTAATGCATGTCCCATAAAAGTTTTGTGCAGAGGAAGTTGTTCCAGCTCTCTGCATTCCTCATCCGTCTGTGAAAAGCAAACATTTGAGGACGCGTGAACTGAAAACAGCCAGCGGTGAATATCTGATGCTATGACGAGGTCACAGACTTAAATGCTGTGTCTTCTCTTTGTCCTGAATGCTGAAGCGTCATTTTTTAAGCTGTTTGAGTGATTACAAAGCACTGTCCTTTGATTTGTCCTGCTACTCATGTGTAGGAAGAACAAACAGATTATAAAAGCAGGTAAAAAAGAGAAATATTCCTGTAATCAATGTGCCAGAATGTTTGTCGGTGAGAAACCAGTGCAGCGTGGAGGCTCCAGCTCCAGAGATAAAGCTCTAATCTCACAGATTAAAGGTGAAAACAAAGAAAACAGGATCAATATTGATGTGCTGGCACAGGTGAAAGGACTCCCAGAGCTGAGCAGTTGTACTCACTTGTTTCTTTTCAGCGCCTGCCAACGCACAAACAGCTTGTGATTTGATGTTTGTGCTTTTACTCCTTTTATTGTGCTCTGCTTTGTTGAATTCTGATGAATGGCCAAGAGCGAGTGAGGTGGTTTAATAAAGACTGGATTGAATTTAATGTTTCTGATCAGGTTTTCATCCAGACTCTGATCAAGTCTCACTGCTTCGACTGAGTGAATGAAGTCCAGGGGTTGTTACTCAGCATCACTAACATTCATTGTTAAAAGGAAGAACAGTGTCTTCTGTCCTGTCCTGTGTGGCGTGACCCAGATAGAGACGTTTATAGCCCACACACACACTCACACACACACACGCACGCACAGTTCACCTTCTCTGGAGGGCTACCATTAAGGCGTCGTACTTTATATTTTATTCAAACACTGGAGTATAAAAGTGGGGTTTGTGCCAACTCCTATCTGTCTCTTTCTCACACACACACATACACACACACATACACACACATGCATTTATCATCAAAGTGGTTATTTTTAGATTTGATTGGTCTCTAGCCTGTCAAGAGTCTGATTAAAACAAAATCTACACTGTAAAAAAAAATCCTGTTGTTTTATGGAAAAAAAACTGTCAAAAGTGGTTACCAGAGAAAGTTTGTAAAATATATGGTAAAATTGTAAACAACTTAACAGAACAACCTTTCAATATCACAGTTTAAAACTGCTACTATTAACAAAAAAAAAACAGCTATTTTTTTTTCTGAATCAGCATGGTGTTATGGTGTTAATTACAATTTCATGTTTCAGAATTCTAGTATGGGTACTCAGTGTCGGTGAGTACTCAAAAGGGAGTACTCAAAAGTGTTAGGGAACATCCCTAGTTTTAAGACAATTTTAGTACTATGGTATTTCCTTCCAAGATGTGTGCCTTTTTATTTTTTTAAATGGTAGATAATCATTCCAACACTTTTAACAGTAAAAGTAAAGTTTTCTCCAGTCTCACAATTTGTAAACAAAACTGATGTGTAATATGTTTGATATGGTAAAAGTAAGTGTTTGTTTTTAATGGTCTTTAATTGTTGCTTTTGCTGAATGTTTTACTGATTTTTTTTTACAGTGTACATCACATCATAAATCAGATTTCCCTCCAGATTGCAGCACTTACTGAGAGTGTGTGTTTGTGTGTGTGTGTGTGTGTGTGCTCTTACAGTGTGCAAAGAAGGTGATGACTTGACAAAAAAAGTGACACACGTCAACGTGATGTCTGTCCTTTGAGGTCACACGGAGGGTGCTGCTGCACTTCTCTAATGTGCTGCCTTTACACGCCTGTGTGTGCATGCTTCTCTCTCTCTACCTATGAGTGTGTGTGTGCGTGTGTGTGAATTCATTAGCTCATGGCCTCATTGTCCAAACACTCTGACGCTGCAGAAAGACTTTATGACTTTGTCGGCTTTCTCTTAACTCACATGTACGTCACACACATATATAACACGATCTCAGGCTGTCAGCTCGTCACACACTCTTCACACACACACTCTTCATTTATATAATCAGACCAGAACAAACCAGATACAACTTAACTTAATGATTTCTTGTGTAACGATCTTACTCTGCACTTTGGAGAAAATAATGAGTTCACTTTAGTTAATTCATACATCACCTGAGGATCTTGATGCTGATTGGCTATGGAGAATGACTCAGTGGGGGTAAGCTACACTGAGTTATTGGCCAAGTTTTGCATGACTGTCACAGTAATCTTCACAAGTATTTACTGCTAAATATCATCACAGTAACTTCTTGTGAGGAATTCTTCATGGAATACCAACTTTACACTGTATTTTTACAATGGCAAGATACATAATATTACAGTAATTCCTTGTTCACTTATAATTTTATGCTGTAGTTTTACAGCTGGCATGTTGTCATGAGTGAGGAGGGCACGCAGTGGAAATGAGACCCTGCTGTACATGGGTGTATCACACGGGCGATACAAGCAGTCTTTGCCCTAGTACAGACTGACTGCCTACTGTTCAGGGCTTTGACCACCTCTGTGTGATTATTTGGTGTGAGCCTATAATTTGAACAAGGATATTAGAATTTACATTTTTTGTTTGGCATTTGTAGCTGCTACTGTAACTGTGTCCTGTATGTTTAATTATAGTACATGACTGGTTTTATGGTAAAATACCGCTAGCAGGGGTTGCCAGACAACGACATATAGCGTAGACAGCTTTAATCGCCCGTGTGATTCACCCATGTACAGCAGGCTCTCAGGTCCACTACGTGCCCTCCTCACTCATTGTAACAAGGTATGGTAAGGAACTAAGTTCAGTTTCCGGTTCCAGCATGTCAGTTCCCATAACTTCTTTGAAATCCAGTCACATAAATTTTAAATAATAGAAACTTATTCATTAATTTAAAATTCAATTCATTTAAACCATATTTATATGTATTAACTAAGAAAATTTGATATATTTTAGAATTGACATAAATGTATTTTATTTAATTATTATTTGAAAACTTTGAGAACTTGGATAAAATGTAATAGATTTAAATGCTCAAAAACAATCTATGGCATGATTAATTTCAGTGTCTGTTGGTTTGATGGCACCTGCCGTTAATAAAGTTCCCAGAAGTCCATTCAACAAATTCATAGTTTGCAGTAACACGCTGTGCTACAACAGCAGATTTTTATTTCAGTACTTTGTTACGAAACAGTGGTTAAATGCTGTAAAGTCAAGTTGCTTTTGATTAGAATATTTAACTTTAAAATAACACTGTTCAAAACAGTGCAATCCTGTTTAACAGTGTATTCATCTCTAACCTATGAGCAAATGAAGTGTCACCTTATAAAAAGACCTAACCAGACTTAAGGGATGGCCTATCCTTATTCATCAAGCCACATAAAAGAACATATCATCAGCATAGAGCTTGACATGCTAGAATTTGCTGAAACAATCACCTATGCCGCACTAATGAGCCAGTTGAGTTTTCATCTGCGTCTTATCATCCAGTCTGTGAAAACACTCCTCAGCCGAGCCTTTGATGCCCCGCTGCTTTTTAAGTGCACTTGGAAAAATAACACTCAGCACTCACTCGCTCTTGACAGCAACCTGGAGCGAGAGCTGTCCAAACACACACACACATACACACACTCTCACTCAGGCTCACACACACACACATAGACACCCGCTGCTCTTTTGAAGCAGTAGAGATGGATGGATGGTGGTTGAAAGACATATCAGGGTGAAACAACCCAGAATCAAGATGACACAAAAGTTCCTTATAGTGGCTTTAAATGGAGACGTACCAGACCAGGATCTAGCTGAATTAAGCCCAGCTTTTCAGCCTCTTGAGAAAATCTGCTGAAAGAGAGTGTAAAAATAAACTGAAGCCAAAGTTCGATGGATGTTCTTCTGTCTTTATCTCCAGATCCTCTCCATCACACACACTCCATCAGACGCTCAGTCTTAGCTCATCCGTGCTAACCTTTAGCTCGCTGACAGCGCTGCATGACATAATCCCCATATCTGTCCCACTCACTATGAGTGTGTGCATTTTTTCTGCAGGTGCCTGGACAGTTTAAGAAGGGAGTTTTCATGAAGGAGAGCAATGAGTTGGTGTTTAGTGCAGAGTTAGTTATGGACTTTGAGTTTATTCTGAGAGTAGCGGAGAGGAGGATAAGAGCTGCTTTGGGTAGAGCTGAACCAGGTAGGCGACTTTTTATTCTTTAAAACGCACACTGTTGACTTATTCACACTCAAATTTAACTTTATCCAAACTACAAACAGGGAGTAGGAGTTGTGGATTTGTTTTGTTGTTGAAATGAAGATTTTAGATGGGAAATTGTGAATGTGCAGAAATATGGACCAGGTTTTTAAATCTTTTAAAATCTTTACTCTGATGCACCGTGCTTGTGATTGGTCTACGGGGTGGCATTGTGTTACTGGAATCTCCAAAAGTTACGTCCTAAAAGTCTGAACTGCTGCTCGATGTCTATCAGCACCAACTCCAACATGCTAGACTTAGAGGCGCTGTAGGTTAAAGACGTAGCAACCTCAGAAAGTAGCGGCAATGGTTAGCTCAGAAATCGATTGGCGCGCAAGTGGGGCAGCAAACTGCAGATGTACTCGCAACAATATTTCACATATGACTGTCAGTTCTGAGATCGCCCCTATATGGGATTTAAAGGGCCGGTGTTTGGGTTAACTCAAACACACAACATAAGTGTCCTCTTAAAGCAGCTGATAAGTCAGGCGTCACTCTGCAGACTCTGTCTGTGCTGCTCAGCTGTCTGTGATGTGTGTGTAATACATACATTATGATATCCAAGCAGAAGCTACTCTCTTGTTTCAGTCTTACTTGAGCTTTCAAAGCTGCACCCTGACTTTTCTCCAGTTGCTGTAAGAACATTGCAAAGCAGTGGCATGCATAGAATTTTGAAGGACAAGGGCAATAAAAGAGGCACATACAGTGCAAGAGGGCACTTTGGCAAATGTTTTGGCTCCTGAAGAGGGCATCCTAGCATGTGTTTTGGTTCCCAAGTGGGGTTTTTAGCATGCTTTCTGGCTCCCAGGAGGAAACTTCAGCATTTGTCTTGGCTCCCAAGGAAGCACTTTGGTGCAAGTTTATTTCCCGAGAGGGCATCTTGGAGTGCATTGTGGCTCCAAAAAGGCACTTTATCACATATTTTGGCTCCCAAGAAGGTCAGTTCATCATGTTCTAACCATGCCAAAGTGGCAGATTGGTGTGGTTTGCCAACTAGGAGGCCACTTCGGTATTTGTTTTGGCTCCCAAGAAGATACATAAGTGCAAGTGTAGTTCCAAAAAAGGCACATTAGCATGTTTTGGCTTTCAAGAGGACACTCTAACGCATGTTTTGGCTCCAGAGAGGGTGATTTACGATGTACAGCTTCTAAGGGGACGATTTAACGCATGTTTTGGCATCCCAGAGGGCACTTTAGCAAACAATTTGACCCCTGAGAGGGTAGTTTACCGTACTTCAGCTCCCAAGAGGCCACTCTAATGTTTTTTGGCTTCTAGGAGGAGAGTTTTCACCAGCTCAAAGGGCAGATTTGCGTGGTTTGCAAACCAGTATGGCAATCCAAATATGTCAATTTATCATGCATTTTTCAACATCTGTGGTAGCTGGCGAACTGGGGCAACTACCTCCCATACCCCCCTCTGTGCACACCACTGTCACAGAGAAGCTAAAATAAGACATCGTTTTCCCAGACAAAAGCTTTCCTTTTCATGCAGCGGGAGCAGAAATGCGCTCAAAAAGACTCTTTTGTTGAGCTTTAAAGGCGTGACAAAGTTTGTCATGTTATCAACCCACGCCCTCTGTTCCCGTTATTCAGGGCTCATCTCAGAACTAATTCTGGGTCTTATTCAAAGAGTAGACGCTCGATGACTTCTATGGGGGGGGGGTGTGGGAGAGCTGGTTGACATATTGTAATTATTTTCCATAGCTGAAGTTTTTGGAACTGTAGCAGGAGTCTTAGACAGTTCCTTCAAGAAGAGAGGCCGAGAGGTCAGAGAGATGAAGACTGGGAGCTGTGGTTCATGTGTGATTGAAAGACTACAGCTAATGTGGAACTATTTAATGCTCCGAGAGCTTTCAGAGCCTGCACATCACAGAGTAAGAGAGCGTGGATTAGTATTGACAGATGTATTAGATTTCTCTGACCATGACACAGTCAGGGGAAACCCTCCCCGAGCGTAAAAGCTGCAGACCAGTATGAATGGACTGGCTGCTTTGAGTTTGACCCATTTATCACCTCAAGCGCTTCCTCCTCGTCACAGTCACCACGACCACTACAGCCTCATTATAAAACTTATTACAGGTAGAGGCAGCAGTGGCTCTGGTGACCTCTGCAGAGCTATTTTGGGTGCAGACAGCACTGATCCAGGTGCAGGCGTCAGGTAAACGCGGCGGTGAAGTGTGGGTTAAGTAGAGAGGACGTGTTTGGATTACAGAGAGAGGATAAAGTGGTTTTTGTGACAGTCTCGTTGACTGACTGCGCAACATAATCCATGTAGAAAGAGATTTCGAGAGGACGCTTAAGGATGAGATGATGAGATTTTAATACACGGCTGGAAATGCATTTTTACATTTTGATTCTGCAGATTCGGATAAACTTCAGGTTAAAGCACAAACAAGTCAAATCTAAATGAAGCACGTTGAGAACTTTGCTCAAACTTTCTGCAGTCATCTCTTTAATGTCTGTCTCTCTGCTCCTCCTCCGTCTCCCCCTTCTTGTCTCCAACTTCAGACGGTTTTTTGGGGGGAGAGAGATCTGGAGCGATTATGTAACGTGTCTGACGCAGAAGTCTCCTGTTTCTGAGTGTCATAATTTTTTTACTGATTAGATGAGCTGCTGCGTGTGTGTGACCTTTGACCTTGGCTGGGAAAAATCCAGAAATAGAGGCGAGAAAGTCCTAATAATACTTGGCACAATTAGCCCACATTCACGGCAGGACACTGCAGAGGCATCACGGAGTTCATCATGGTTTTAATTTAACTTTAAAGGAGCAAAGACGCTTCCTGGGAATCTCTGTAAAGGCTAAAAACAGGAAAAAGAGATCAATATCAGAGGTGTTTTGGGCGAGAATGTGTGAGAATTAGTGTCTGCATCACTTTTTGCCTTGAAACTTTTGAGAGAAGGGAGATTTAAGATGACAGACATGAAGAATAGGGAGAGAGAGAGAGAAGGAGAGAAAGGGTGTGAATGAATAATTTAGCCTCTCCATTCCTCCTCTCCTCCTCCCTGCTGATTTAGAGATGCTACGAAGTTATATGAGGAGAAGAGAAGGAGGCGAGGAGACCAGGATGGAGGAGGCGAAGCAAGGGAAGGATGTGTGGGGGTGTGAGTGGGAGAATACTGCTGATGAAGCGGAAAGATGAAAGTCAGATGAAACTCATGCCAGGTGTGTGTGTGTGTGTGTGTGTGTGTGTGTGTGTGTGTGTCCGTCCTCTCAGCATTCAGCAGGTGTTTTCTCCGCTCGGAGATCCACCTGCGTCACTAATCACTCGTTACCTAGGTAACAGTGGACTTCCCCCTGTCTGTGCCTCTGTGTTAGTGTGTTAGTGTGTGTTTCAGCGTGTGTGTGTGTGTGTGTGTGTGTGTGTGTGGGCGGGCGTCTGAGTGTAAATTATGACTCATCCTGCTCAGTTCAGAGTGGCTATCCTCACACTCCTGTCTGGGGAACACCCACCCACATCTGTTCCTCCTCCATCCTCCTCTCTCTCCCTCTCTCTCTCTCCTCACACTCTTTTATAACACCCCACTGCAGAGCTTGAATGTTTACCTGTTGCTGCCTCTGTGTTTGTGCGGTGCACATTAATTAGCATGAGAGCACCGCCTACAGAAAAAGCTGTTTGCCTCTGAGTCAGACGTTCATTGATAAAACACAGATTTAAAATGAGCACAGAATCTTCTGGAACACTCTTACCTAAGGAATCCTGCAGTATCCTTACCTTTTATCTGTTTTGAGATGGCCATGACCTCATTTTCACTTTAAAAATGCACCAACTAAAGTAGATATGCATAAAGAGTGTAAGGGCCTGTCTCCACTGACAGCAGTTCTTTTTCTTTAGCAGCAACTACAAACTTAGTGTCAGGAGGAAGTGGCCTCTAGGTTAAGATCATTTTAAAAAATGAGTTTGTTTCTCCTCATTTCAGTAAATTCCATTAAAATCATAAGACCCGCCCCTGCATGTTTTTGATTGGTCAGGCACAAGCATTTTAATTGCTGTAAATGACATTGCTTTGAACTGCCACATTGGTATTTTATTGTATTTACTGCTATTTCATTGTGTCATAGGAATGCCACAGTACTTTTTAATTTTGATGTTTGTTTTCATTTACAGTTGTGCTCATAAGTTCACATACCATTTCTCTGCCATTTTTTCAGAGATTATGAATGATAACACAAAAACTTTTCTTTCACTCACAGTTAGTAGTTGGGTGAAGCCATTTATTAACAAACAACTGTTTACTCTTTTTAAATCATAATGACAGCAGAAAGAGAGAGCGCTTCAACAACACTTTGGCTTCCAGGAGGGCACTTCAAAGTATTTTGGCACCAAAAAAGGCACTGTAGCACATGTTTTGGCTCCCAAGAGGTCACTTGAGCACGTTTTGACTCCCAAGAGGGCACTTTGGTGTGTATTTTTGCATTTGATTGGGCATTTCAGTATGCATACTGGTTGCCAAGAGGGCACTTCAGGGTATTCTGGCTCCCAAGAAGACACTGTAACATTTGTTTTGGCTCCCAAGAGGGCTGTTTATCATGTTTTAACCAGCCAAAGAGGGAGATTAGTGTAGTTCACATACCGTGGGAGCACTTAATCATTTTTAGGTCCCCCAGGAAGGTACTCTTGAAAAAGATGGGCTGCAAAGAGGGCACTTTAGCACACATTTTTCAACAATTGGGCCATAAGAGGGGGTGACCACCGCTCTGGCCCCCCTTTCTGCACACCACTGCCCACTTCCCCTTTTTTTGCAAGATTTATGGTAGGTAATCCAAAACTTTCTAGCTTTCAACCGCAAAAATTTACAAAAGATAACACTACAAGGCTTCATCATGTAACATAGCTGTTAGTTAATCATCTGTTTAACACCCAATAACTTAGAAAAAGTTGAAGGCATGAGCATAATCCAGCGTGTCAAAGACTAACTAATACAAAGAAAGTCATGAAGTGCACAGACGTCTGCAGACTTGTTGCTCCAGCTCCCCGTCTGGTCTCTTTCAGTCCCTTTATTCCTGCTGTCAGCCTCATGTTGAACACACAGAAAACAAACAGCACTCGTCCTCCCACATCCAGCATGTTCTCCAAAGGTAGTCGAGCAGTTTTATCTGCTGCTACTGTACAATAACTGCTTTATTTTCCTCGCTGTTAGTGTGGGCGGCGCTGAATTTCTTGGTGTTTGGGAACAAACACTTCAGAAATGTCACGGACAGTCGTGTTTTCAGCGTCGCTACGCTTCTGACGACAAGTTCACTGAGTTTGTTTACATGTTTGGATGCTCTGGGAAAGAAAAACAGAGAGTTAATCTCAGGGTGGTACATAATCAGTGCTGTCTTACTAAAACCTTTCTTTGATCCATCTTCACATGTTACTGAAGTTTGCAGCCTGAATCCTGCTGATGTATAAAAAGTCATGTTTGCAAAAAAAGGCCAGTGAAAACTGTTTGGCCATAGTTTTGAAAGTTGACACAGTTTTGGAGCAAGGGAGTCAGAGGCTCTGAAGTGTGTTGATACACAATTACAATTAAAAACACTCCTGTCGCTGTGTCACTTATTTCAGCCATTAAAGTGACAACTGCCTTCATTTGTAACTTAATGTTTTGTGTCAAGAAAAAGTGAATGCATAGAGGCAGTTTTTTGTTTTATAATCTTTAGAAAAGTCATGTTATTTAGCAATAATAATGGATATTTTTGCTGTTTTCTGCAAGATGTCATTAAGTGAAGCTAAAGTTATGTGCAAGTTACTTGTGGCAGTATTTCAAATACATTAGGCCTTTACATGTTTGCAAGCCATAAAAAAGTCAAAAATTTGAGATGAAACATTGAAATTGGAAGATAAGACAATTTTCTAAAATTTGGGATTAAAAAGTCAAAATTTTGAGATAAAATAGCAAAGATATAAGAAAAAGTTAAGATTTGGTGATTAAAAAGTCTGAAATGAAGGATGATGAAGTAAAAAAAATTGATTTAAAGTTAAAATAATGAGAGAAAAGTTAATATTGTGAGAAAAAAAGTTAAAGTTTTGAGATATAGGGGCAAATCATAAAGAGATAAAGGCAGTTATCAGGAAAAAAAAAAAGCTGAAAATATGTCATAAAAAGTCAAAATCTATTGATAAAAAATTCATAATTTTATAATATGACGCAAAAAGTGAAAGACAATTATGACAGTATTCAAAAAAGACAGTTACAATTTTGGATAAGAAGTCAAATTATAACAGACAGTTGAGATTTTTTGATGAAAAAAGTCAGAAATGTGAGATGATAAAATAATAAATGTGAAATAAAGTCATAAATAATGAGAGAAAAGTCAATATTGTCAGAAAAAAAAGTCAAAACTGTGAGATAAAATAAATCAATTTTGTTATATGATAAAGTTAAAATGATCAGAAAGGACGTGATAATGATTAAAAAAAAAAGATGATAAAGAAAAGAGTGTGTGTTACTTTTAGAGCAGTGGAGAGTCGGAGGTGAGGCCTGAAAAAAGTTATATCTACACAAAGGGGGCACTGCAAAAAAAATTAGGAACCACTGTGTTAAAGAAAGATGAAGGGTGCAGTAATGATTTAGAACCTGTAGAGGGAGCTGCTGCTTCTGCACAGAAATATAAGAACACAGTGTTTAAACAGTTGGTGCAGAAAAATCCACATATAAAAGAAGAGAATAGACGTGGGAGGGAGAGATTCAAAGCTTTCTCTTCTTTCTTTTCTTGCTCAAGATTGCGTGTTTCCTCAGTTTGTTTTTGTGCTCTCGTGAAAATGAAGAGGCAGAACAATTTGGCATGCTTTCCTTTTTATCTCCTGCACGCATGAAAAGAGGAGGAAATGAATGGAGGGAGGAAAAGAGTGCAAAGAATTTCCCTTTTGAAGTTTAAGAGCCGAGTACTGCCTTCCTCCAGTGTTATAAAAAGCATCCGGAGAGATGAATTTTAATGTAAATGTAGCTTTGATTTATTCATAACTCCTTCACTTGGAGCTGACCTGGATAAGACAGCGGCCGCCTCCTCACACACTCCTCTTTTTTTTATTCTCTTCTTCTTCTGCAGTCTGAGAGAAAGAGAAAGGAACGAGTGTTTAAATAGTCGTGTGTCAGCAAAATCAAGCAGGAGAAAATGATAGCGTGGGATCCTGCAGAGGAAAGAAAGGCAGATGGCTGCTGAGTCTATATGTGTGCTTAAATCTGAGCCTTAATGTGCGCAAGCAAAGAGACAAAGAGACGAAATCATGAGCTCAAAGAGAAGGATTCTTCATTTAAAGCCTTGTTTGTGTCAACAAGCTGCTTTTTCATGTCGTCTCTGCAGGGTTTCACACACTCAGGGATCAGTACGCCGCACACACACAGACCTACTGCTGTGTTATTGATGCTGTAGCTCTATTAACTGTGTCTGCAAGGGAACTCCCTTCATAGAGCGAAGAGACACACTCTGGTGCCACCTAGTGGACGTGAGAGTAGATGTGCATCATGTCACTGAGCTGCTTTAAAAGAGCGACTGTTTTTCTTTTTTTCCCTCTCTTTTTGTGTGTGTGTGTGTGTGTGTGTTTGAGACAAGCTCTCTCTCTCACACACACACACACACACACACATGAGAGCGAGAGAGAGAAAGAGAGAGAGAAAGAGAGAGAGACAGCAGGCCCAGTGAGAGAACATGTCTCTGTCCATGGTGCTGAAACACCTGAGTCCAGGGATCTGACCCTCTCGCTGTTGTGAACTCTCAAGCTGACATCTGATTATTTTTTAACAGCAGATGAGTCACTGCTGCCTCTTCAAATCAGGATGCAAAGTATATTTGTTTGATCAAGACTGTTTCATGAGCAACAGAGGCCTTAAAGCAGCGGTTATCAACTTTATTTAGGCCATGACTCTATTGAAACATTGCAACTTTCCAGTGACCCTAGAGACATTTCTGTCTAGAATTAATGTCTCAGTAATAATATGAGGCTTCATCACCCTAACAATGACATAGCTCACCTCTAGGACACTATCAGTGCCCGCTCTTCAAAAAGAAAAGTCAATGCAATGTTGATTTTGGCTCCCAAGAGGGCTATAAAGCACATGCACGTTTCCCCACAAGAGAGTGCTTTTATATATTTTAGCTCCCAAAAGGGCACTTGACCAAAAATGTTTGCTCCAATGAGGGCACTGTTGCATAGGTTTTGGCTCCCAAGAGGACACTTTAGTACATGTTTTGGCTCCAAAGACTGCACTCTTGCATATTTTAGCACCTCAAGAGGGAACGCAAGCAAATGTTTTGGCTCATTAGAGGGCACTTGAGCATAGGTTTTGGCTCCCAAGAAGGAACTTGTATGTATTTTAGCTCCCAAAAGGGAATATTTGTATATTTTGGCCCCCAAGAGGGCACGTTAGTGCATGTTTTGGCTCCAAAGCAGGGACTCTTGCATATTTTAGCACCCTAAGAAGGAACTTTAGCACCTGTTTTGGCTCTTGACAGGGCACTTGAGCATAGGTTTTGGCTCCCAAGAAGGAATTTTTGTGTATTATGGCTGCCAGAAGGGAACTTTTGTATATTTTGGCTCCCATGAGGACACTCAAGCACAGTTTGGCTCTCAAGAGAGACCTTTTGCAAATGTTTTGGCTTCCAACAGGGAACTTTTACACATTTTGGCTCCAGAGGGGAAACTTTTGTGTATTTTGGTGCCCAAGAGGACACTTAAACATATGCTATGGCTATGAAGCGGGCACTTTAGCACATGTTTTGGCTCCCAGGAGATCACTTTCATGTTATGTCATCGTGTTTTAACCAGCCAAAGTGGCAGAACAGTGCGGTTTGCCAATCAGGAGGCCACTTCAGTAATTGTTTTGGCTCCCAGAGAGGCAGTTTAGTGCACATTTTGAGGCCAAAGGGGGAACTTTGGAGTGTTTTACCCCCCTGCACACACAGTACCGGTTTTGAACCTGATTTTTATGTTATCAGTGAGAAAAAAGGGTAAATCTTTCATGTTTGAGATCAAAATTTTCAGGTTTTAAGTCTTTTTATTTAGTCTCTAGCCTTGGAACTATCTTCCATTTGTTTTCTGTCTTTCTCACTGACTGCAAGTTTTTCCTTATGCAGGTTGAAGTTAGGAAACTCAAGTGGTGATCACTGTGCAGTCACATGATTGTGGCAATCCATCGAAATGCACCAGCTCAGATAGTTTTACATGCTGTATTTATTTGAACTAGATTTATTTTCCAGAAAGTCAAAGTATTGAATACAGTTCTTTAAGATTGTGTGTTGTGCTTTAATTTTTCAAAGTATAATACTTATTTAAGCCTTTTTTTAAATCAATTACAAGACATTTCAGGTGCCAACCCCAAGGTTGAAAAACACTGCCTTAAAATGACCACATTTGAAGGCTACAAATCAAACAAATGCTGCACAAGTTTTCAGATTTGATCTCATTCTGCAGACTTTGCATTTCTTTGCTTGACATTTTCATGCATCTAACCAGCAGGGCGTCACAACATTCCACACACTCATGCAGCCCACGCTGTTCTTCAGACGTGTTGCAGTCCGAATACCTGCAGGGGATGAAGGATGAATCGTGTCCCTGATTCCACAGCCAAACTCTGCCGTCCATTATTCATGCTGAGGTCAGATAAATTGGAAAGGTTTTGGGGTTTTTCTTTGATATCAGTTCTCCCCCAGAAGAAATGGACATTTCATTTCAGTTTTCATTTCATTCCTCTTTGTGTCCAGCTGGGTCTCTGCCTGACTCTTTATTCTGGAGAGACCGCTGACCTACATGCTGCACTGGAAAGACAAATTTATGCTGGCGTAGGAAATTTGGACAAAACTTAAATCAGAGCAGAAGTTTGAGAAATAATTGTCTGGCTTTTGTGGAGAGCAGCTTTTAAAAGACGCATTCTCAGAACAATCCAGCACCTGATACCTCCACATGTTACATCATGGAGGAAACGTGAGCGTGTTCTTAAGCCCTATAGTATAACCTTACACATGAACACACAATCTGAACATGTGAGGCGGTCTATCAGCCGTCATCGAGCCCACCCCCTGCATTTTTAATCCCCCGGTCTGTCAGTCACACAGCATTTCGTGAGCCGAGTACAGACAGTACCACTGTGTGGGATGAGGTAATGAGTGCAGCGGCCTCGTTGTCTCACCTGTCTGCCACTCAAACATAATGAGCCAAATTAAAGTTTTCGAAAGCAAGAGAAGCTATAAAATGTGGTTCAAATTGAATAATATCTATTTCGTGTTTAATTTTTAATTTAGCATCCAGGTGGTTTTATACTTAAATTTTGGATTTGGAGAAGACAACCAACTCCCATTATCAATGCACTCTTTATGGAAGTAAGGGACTTTTTTTTTTTTTTTTTTTTTTTACCCCATTTCTATTTTGTCTTTAATATATAAATTATTTTAAACTTGATGTTTGTATTCTTTTTTTTAATTAAGTGACTCTGTTTTATCTTATTGTTGTATTTCTAAAATTATTTATAACATTAATTTTATCATTCTCAGTCAAAAAAATGTTCCAGACTCATCCAAGAGTCCTTTTCGCTGGGTTGCAAAATTCGCCGTAACACCAGTTCCCTCCGACCTCCAAACAATGACGTCGTCCTCCACACCTTAAACACTCACCTGTCCACTAACAGGTTGTTTTTGAGAGCGCGTGTGAGGCTGTTCGCTCGACGCGTGGCTCCCGTCAAGTTAACTGTGATTACATTATCAACTTCCGGTCATTACTTTCAAAATAATAACCACATTCAGCTGCTTTATCTGCGTTTTCTTTGTACCCACACTTCAAAAAGTGCGTATTTAAGAGGTTTAGTTAGAAATAAACAAATCAAGCTTTTTAATTAAACATTTTAGAGTACTTTGCAGGAAGAAATTCAAAGGGTAAAGATAAACATCGGAAAAATTTGACGTAAAAAGCGACTTGGAAACACTTGTCCTTGAAGAACTTTTGTTTTGAACTCAACTGAGGATAATGTGACAAAAAAGAGATTCAAAAACCATTTTTTCTCTATCGAATTGTGACCACTTGATGGCAGCAGCAGAACACAAAAATGACTAAACGATGAAAGAAGAGGCTTTGAAAAACACTTATTTAATTTTTTTCACAACAAAGGGTTCAAAGTCTGCTTTAGATGTGTGTGATTAATGTTTTGTGCTTAATTTGAGTGACAAAAACGTGACAGAGCTGTGACTTTGAAAGGAAATCCGCCCTGTTTCCGGTGTTGCCCTTGGTAACTCACGCGCGCTTTAAGCAGCTGGAGCAGCTCGCGGCTGCACGCGCGCCTCGCGCTCCTCTTGCCAGCGGAATACAAACGGAGAGAAGGCACCGAGCGTCTCTGTGAAGGCTTTCTGCTCCGGGTTTGACGTTTTTTTCTGCCTTTACCGTTCACTATGGGAGCTC
Source organism: Thalassoma bifasciatum (assembly GCA_008086565.1). Taxonomy (NCBI): domain Eukaryota; kingdom Metazoa; phylum Chordata; class Actinopteri; order Labriformes; family Labridae; genus Thalassoma; species Thalassoma bifasciatum. The sequence continues at coordinate 68,376 of RPOG01002101.1, read as the reverse complement.
AGAGTGACAAATCGGGTCCGGTTAAAGCGTTTGGAGGACGCCTTCAGTGACAGCAGCTGTTGTTTGACTGACAGACGGACCGGTGAGACGTGACGGACAGGTGAAGCTTAATGAATGGGAAAATGGTGTAACGTTAAGTGTTTGATTCGGACTTAAGAAGCTGAAGTATGGGGGGGTTATAGTGGGTGAAAGACCGGGGAGGCTTGTGTGGTTTTGTGTGCGCTCCGTCTCCTCCGGTGGACACAGCTGAGGAGACCGGAGACACGGACGGAGACGGTGTCGGTGTCGGCTAGTTCGGCGGAGACATGGCAGCGGCTATCGCGAGCGGTTTGATCCGGCAGAAGCGGCAGGCGAGGGAGCAACACGCCCACCGACCGACGACCCACCGGCGGAGGAAGAGCCCCGGGAAGAAGCAGGGGCTGTGCAACGGGAACCTGGTCGACATCTTCTCCAAAGTCCGGATATTTGGCTTGAAGAAGAGGAGGCTACGGAGGCAAGGTGTGCGGGGAGAGGGGAGGGGGGCACTCACACAGGCGGCAGCCGCGCGCGCGTCAATGTATTGAAATGCATTTGCCACACCACTGCCGCGTACGCGCATAGCTTAGCCTACACTTATACATTCATATATAAGCACCTTCACACATGCACGCGCACGCACATTCATGCATAAAGAGGTGCTTCTTTTTCTCCTTCTCCTTTGGGGTGACACACACACACACACACACACACACACACACACACATGCTGTCATGTCTTGTAGTGCCCTATGGTTCACTAGTTTCCAGCTACATCCATTATTGAAGGCGCAGATTAGTCTGTCTAGCCTCTCTCTCTCTTCCTCTGTCTCTCCATGCATCTCTGCCTCGCTCGCTCATGATTTTAAAAAAGCACCAAGAAGACAGGAACAAAAGTAACACCTCTCTTTTAGTCCTGAATTTGCAGCTTTGCCACAGTGGAGTGAATCCATTGGCGGTGAATGCAGATTAATGAGTGTTGTGATTGTGTGCCCCTGGTAAGTAAGCGTTCAATAGCAGAGGCGATAAGTGCTGCTGTAATCAATTGATTGTGTGGGAAACCAGCAGGTGACGGCGTGTACGGAAGGAAGGAGGGAGGGATGGGTGAAGGCAGGAGGAGAGAAGGAGGCAGGAAATGAAAAGAAGGGAGGAGGGCGTGACAGAGGAGGAGGAGGAGGAGGACGTGAGGAGTCATGTTGATGGGGATTGGTTTTCACCAGCTTGGTCTGGTCTTCCATCACCACCCCTTCCTCTTTTTCCGTCACCTCCTCTGTATCAGTTTCCCTCTCTTTCCATTACACTCCTCTTCTCCTCTTCTTCTCACCCCACTTTCTTCCCCATCCTCCATTTTCCTCCCCAAATCCTGCCTCCTTGCCCCCTTTCATCTCCTCCTCTCATCCCCTCCTCTCTTGTCCTCATTAGGTCGCTGCATCTTCATCCTTTCTTCTTTTTTCGCCACCTTCCTTTCTTACATGGTTTCTACACCTCCCACCCTTCTTCTCCCTCCTCTGCTCGCTTCTCCTTTCTCTATAGTTCCTCGTTTCTCACCTCTTTGTATCTTCCATCTCTACTTAAGACCTTTGTATCCCTTCTTCCAGTGTCCTTTCTTTCCCTTTTCTCCCTTTTTTTGTCATCTCCTCCTTAATCCTAATCCTCTATTTCAACCTGAGATCTTTTCATCCCTCCATCCCATTTTCTATATTTATTTGTAATAACGTCAACAACCTCCTCTCTCTTTCAATATATCCTCCTTTCTTTTCCTTTCCTTATTCCTCACCATAAGGTGACACCTCCTCCTAAACATCCCATCAATCTTACCTTCCATCTTGTCATCACCTCTGCTTATTTTGTCACCTCCTCTTCTCATATCCTCTCTATTTTGTCACCTTCATTTGTTACCTTTTCATCCAGCTGTATTTGTCCTTCATTCCTTCCCTCCCTTCCTTCCTTCCTTCCGTCCTCTCCATGTGCAAGAGGGACAGACAGCCCGTCTCAGACTGATGTGAATTCTTCATTACTCGATCAAAGATGAGGTTCAATACTGCTTCAATTTGCATGCTGGAGTGAGACTGACAGAGTGAATATCGGCTCTTATTAAAAATGTGATATCAGTCCACTTCGCTGCTGCAGCTGCTTCAAGTGTGTTGTTATTGTTGGGGATGAATTGTCTGAGAGCAGGATAGATTTTATCCATTTTTTAAGGAGAATTTAACGCATTGATATTGCTCTTATTCAAAGAAATGGGTACATTTTTCTTAAAGCCCTTAAACCCCTGAAAGACTATGATTTTCTCCAATAAATTTGCTCCACTCCCTCAAATTAATAACTTGTTTTTCTTGTTATCTTGAGTAAACAAATAAGATAACGGGATAATTTCCTATGCGGTCACACCATCTGGTGTTTAAAGGGACAGAGAGGACTTTCTAAGTGATCTTGAAAAAGTCTCAAGTCTAGATTTACGGTCTGCCTGATCATAATCTACAACTTAAAATGACATTATCAGCATTAATATAGGTTATTTCTAGATGTTAATTCTCAGCTTTCCAATTTAATCAGTGTGGACTGGACTGATTTACACCATGTCAGCTGACAATGTTTAGCAGTGAAAAGAGAAAGCTTTCTGTGATTTGTTTCGTAACAATGGTGGAAACAGGAGCTGGACTATCTGGCAGAAAAGGGACAGAAAAAGCTAAAAGGGAGGGTGATAGAGCAAAGGCTAAAAGCTCAAACAAAAGCTAAAAAAGAGCTATACGTTAAACGCTAGCTTAAGGTTTCAAAAACAAGAGTCTATTGAGAGTTTATCAATGAAATGAAGAGCCAGGTTATGTTTGCTCTGCTTGGTGAGATTGGAGTTGGTAGAAGAGCACTGGTAGGACACAACCAGGATTCACTAAAGTTACATGTTACAGATATGTTTCAGAGCCTTGAGTGCTAAATGTCGTCGGCTAAAATATTAGGCTACAAACTCACAAAGTTTGCTTGTTGTCGTGTTTCAAACAGTACCGCCACGTAACTGTTTATAAATACATGACCTTGTCTCATTGTTTCCAGGAAAAAGTTTTGTTGAACAAAGAAAAATAGAGTTTAAAAAAAGATCTGCTGTCTGTTCATTGTTCAAAACAAAATGAAACAAACACGTCTCAGTCCATCATCAAGGGGAGCAAGGACTTGTGGGAAGCAGAGTTTTTTCACAGAGTGTATCTATGATGCATTCAGTGGCACTGTGGAAATTTGGGTACTCTTGGGAAATGACTTGTGCTCCAAACCGTGACTGAAAAAAAAAACATTTTTGTCTCGACAATTCCTGTTAAATTTTGAAATATGTCAAAATGCATCGAAAAGTTAGAACTCAGTTATTCCATCATCTCAAGAAAATAAGTGAAATTAACTCATTACCTAAAGAAAACGGAGCAAATATATTGCAGAAAATCATGACCTTTTTCGGGCTTTTGTGACTTTTCATATTTTGAAATGAGAGATTATCTGGACTTGCCTGGTGAATTTGCCTCAGATTCAGTCTAATAAGATAATTCATAGTAAAAAAAAAAAAAGACAAAAACTGCCTCAAAGTTCAGTTTTTGCAGGCTAAAATATCGTTACTCCTTGTAAATAGTGCTAATCTAACTTTGTGGAAATATGATGTGATGAAGAGGATGAATTATAAAATCAACCAAGCAAAGAAATCAGCCTCAGCTGAATGTGGACAGGTATTCTGATCTGAAACCTTGACGCTGAAGCCCCTGCTGTAATGCATCAAACAGGGTTTAAACCTGACAGAAAGGCCTCTATAAAGAGGTCTAATCCAAGACAGAACACAGCCCACAGTTTGTCTGACGGATCAGATAACATATAGAACAACCTGATGGTGCTTTAACAAGATAAGAAACACTAAATGACACCTCTGTCTGTTTGTGCGTCACATAAACAAGCGCAGAGAGATTCCAATGTGACTGATTTCAGAGTGCCTGCCACAGGCGGCTTGTGTGTGTGCTGATTTCTGTGGCATGCTGTGCAGGTGAACTGTTACTCTGAATCCAAAAGCTGCAGAAATATCACAGCTGTCACTTGGAATGATGTTTACTTAATAGGAAAATACAGACTGTGCTGTTCTACGTTTGGAGGACAGAGAGGACGCAGGGAGGGAAACGTTCTAGAGCGACATGGAGAGGAATTAGGAGAGTTATTCAACAAGTGGTTGTGAAATCTGTTTCTTCTGAGCAGGTGTTAGTGGGAGTCAGGGGACGAGGAGTCGAGGGGTCAAATAAAGCCAGATGTAATCTTTGTGAAACCGAAAGAAAAGCTTGTGTTGTTGTTTGTGTCATTTTATTGCATTGAGATGAGATTAAACTGATGGTAAAGTGTCATTTGACGGGTCACTTCCAGGAAGTCGTGACTCTGGCGGGAGGCTTTTTAAAGCACCACTAAGCGACGTTAATGAGGAAAGACGGAGAGCGAGCAGAGCCACAAAGCTTCAGACGTGGCTGGTTGTTGATTTGCTGTGTCGCGGTTGCACTTTGACCTCACAAACACAGGCTTTAAGTGAGAAAATGAGTGTTTCTTTCGAAAAACATCAGAAAAACAATATTTTTCACATTAAACTCAGAGTTACTGATTATTGTTCATCAATGCGTGGGTGTTGCTCCCTAGCCTTATTGGTCTATATGTCATCCCTTAGAGGTGCCCCCTTGCTTTTCAATCAATGCATCATAATAAGCATGCATTGATAACCGATAGTCATGATCAATTTCTGCTTCAGAAGCATCTGTCAGTGCAGTTTGAGCCTCTGAATATGAAGTGTATGCATGTGTATTATTGATTCAAGAGGATAAAAACACACACGCTGCATCATTGTGGAGATTTTGGACCAGAGTGTTGCTGATCTGAGTGGAAGAGTGTGTGTTCTGATGAGGGAGCCTCCTTTTTTTAGCTCTGTAAGTGTTTCTCTAATCACTAATCACTCTGATGTTAATGAAGATGAAATGGTTGCATTTAGAAGCTGCTTTTTACTCAGCTGCTGTGTGTGTTTTGTGTGTGTGTGTGTGCAGGAGAAAAGAGAAAGAAGCTTTACTGGTGTGAGACACCCATGTTGATATTTCACCCCGTGTTAAACGCCACATCTCGACTCAGACTGAGGCGAATTAGCAGACAATACGACACGTCAAATCAGCTCGACGGCGTGACGGGCTGACTGATTGATTCAGATCACATTATGCTTGAAATGCAGCTTAGTGTGTGAGTGTGTGTATGCGTGTGTTTCAGTGTGGATGGGGGAATACCCTTTCACTGGAACAGTCTGGAATCACGAGGCTGTTGCTGTGGCAACGCGAGGATGGGAATTTCCCTGGTAACAAGACGGGATGCTGGGGATGCTGGGAGGAGTGGGAACATGCATCACCTTGACGAATGTGGGAATGTCACAGCGGTTGGAATGGAGGGATAAGTGGACGTGAGGTGGATGAATAGGCGCATAAATAGATGATGAGGTGATGCTGGGTGGATGTGTGCAGCCTTCTCCTCCCCTCATCCATCACTGCAAACACAATAATACCACTATTTGTAGAGCTGCTGATAACTGTTATTACCCCTATCTTTAAAATCTGTGCATAATCTTCACTTTTGTTTGCTCGGAGCTAAAAATGACGTCTTCACTTTGCTCCTTTTGTCTGCACAAAACCCCCAAAAGTTTCCCGACACAACATGCAGCTGCTGCAAACTGACACTCCTCGATTTTCACGGCTCAAACTCAGTATAATCTGAATACAAACGACGTGTTTTACCGATCGATATCTGACAAGTGGAACACAAAAGCTGCGAAACCTTTTGGAAATTTCACCCTGACAGAACGGAGACATAATAACCGCTGAATATTGGCTTTCGGTGCTTTGATGAGAAAATAAATCATCAGAAAATTCCCATCTGCTGAGTCACGACACCGGCTAGGAAAGGTGTTCTGGTGTGACATGTTGTCTCTGAAAAAAGCCTGCTGTCGTACAGCAGACGGGTTTTAAAGCCAGCTGAAAAGAGAGGGATGAATACCAGTCAAATCATTCAGTAAACAAAAACATTTGATATAGGGCTTCACAATATTGGGAAAGGATATTGTGATAATTTTTTAAAGATTACAACTTCAGTCTGTTGAGCTGAATTCTCTGTCTCTCTCCGCCTCTGTGAACACTATTTGCACTTTCAAAGAGTCTTAATCGAGTTGATATCTGCTAATTACTGATATATATATATATAATATATATATATAATATAATATATGATATATAATATTTCCTGTGAGTCATTCACTTCACATGAAATCAGACTTTTAATAACTCTTCCTGAGAAGATTTAAGTTTCCCTCCACAACCAAATAATGTTACAGGGGTATTTGGACATGCAGCAATAAATCAGCCTCTATCAGCCTCTGCCAGACTGATTCTTAAAGTTTATTCTTTAAATTTGGAAAATTAGAGACTAAAGAAACTGATATAATTTAGAAGTTTGGACAGCAATGTTCTAAACTTTTAATTTATGTTTGAGAGAATTACATCATGTGCAGTTAAAACATCAAGTTTAAGTTGTTCCAAAGGTATTATTCAGTGTTTTTCAATAATATAAGATTGTAACATTGAAGGTGTGTGCTGCCAGTTATGAAAATAAATCAGTATTGGCAAAAATCAGTATCTGTGGGTCAGGCTTTTCAAAGATCGGTGCACCCCTAGGAGTATTAGTTAAATTTGTGAACATGCTGCGCCCTCCAGCCTCCACCAGAGCCAGAGAGACAGTGGTTCACACACACAGGCCGAGCAGATACACAGTGGCTCACAGGGTTTGTCCACCTCCTGCATTTTGCCTTTTTTGTAGGTTTGAATTATCATTTCCCAAAGTTGTGAATCCATGAAAAGTAATGTGAAGAGACATTTTCGGAACAAGAACAATACATTTAGGGAAGATGGTCCACCTTAGAAAGAGAAAAAGCGCCATTTTTGCAGGAGACAAAGCCGCTGCCTTTAACCCTAAAAGTGTTAAATAAAGCACCTTATGTGATATTAACTACAAGCAAACTGTCAGTCCCTCTCTCTCAGTCGCTCGACCACTCACACTGTACGTCACTCTGCCCGACCCTGATAACAGCAGGTGAGATGACAGAGCGCAGAGAAGGTGCTCCAACTGTGTGAGTTGTTGATGTAATGTGGTCTAATATATAAACGGTTGCTCACTAACATCTATTAGTAATGCGATTGGTTGTAACCAGGATACAGAAACTGAAAGGCTCAAATATATTCTTCAGCTCCAGACGGATTCTTTTTTTCCTTCTTCACATTGTGTAATCTTGTAATGTGACTATTGTGCATTTTCAAAAGATCACTGACATTTCCAGCACCTTCCCTTGTGTGTCTTCAACACAAAAATGAACACGGAGAAAATTAAAACGTTGATTTCAGCGTGTGCCGGGCAGGTGAAGTGTTATTCTGAATCAAAGAGCAGGAGAAATATCACAGCTGTCAGTCTGGGTGATTTTTACTCAGTGCAATAAAAGTCAAGGCAAAAAACCACTAAGGAAGTCAGAACTTTCATTAAATAGTCGGTATTTTGATGCCCGTACAATGAAACTTCTTCGTCTCCTCTGCCTGTGCATTCTTGTCAACCTCCAGCCGAGCAACCCTGAGAATGTGGAGGCGAAGAAAAAAAAAAGCCTCTGCATTCTTTCTGCGGCCCAGCTGCCGGGAATCATCGCTTCTGCAAGGTTATTTGAGTTGGCTCCTGAGGTGACAACAAGTGGAGGGATTTGCATCGGCAGGCTTGGAAGCCCACTCCCACTCCCTGAGTTATTCTGCTTCCTCCCGTATGTGCAGTTTTTCTTTTTGCTCCTGAGTCGTAAGAACACCCTAATTTTGTCGCAGTACGGAGCAGTGGAGTTGTTACTACATCATGATTGTATTGGTGTTTTTCCACCTCTGCATCTTTACTGTCTTAAACAACAGAGCGAGTACATGTTAAATCACCACTAAAAATGACATCATTCGAGGATAACAGGTGGCAAAAACCAAACTTGGGCCACCAACACCCCCTATGTCATCCGGGAGTTCTCCTGGAAACCTTCAGAAATATGATTTGACTCCAAATTGTGAACATTAGCCACTCATTTCAGTTAAAATACTAGTGATAATACTTTTTACGCAGCGCCCCCTAGGTGAAAAAACACAGCCCTTAAGGCTTCTTTCAGCTACAGGCACAACATTTTTTGTGCGCAACTATCATGACGTACCAAAAAGTCTCTTGTGACCATCACAAATTCTGAACCGGGAGTCAAATTTGTGAATGGATATTTTTGTAACTCAATGGGCGCGGCCAGGGGAGGCTATAGATGCAAACGCTAGATGGGAAGTAACGCTGTCACATAGCGGCCATCTTGGGACAGGGCTGCTTGATCACTCGTAACATTGCCGTCAATGGAGCATGGACTTTGAAGTAACTGTGGATTGCTCAATTTTCAATGGATTTTCAAATGGATTAGTTTGCTATAAATGTCGAAGATGTAGTTACTTAACTGCAAAATTAAGAAGATTTTCAAAAAGAAATTCAGCCTGAGTTATAGCCACGTGAAAAAGGTTTGAAATAAACTAATCTGTTTGTAAATCCATCAAGAATTCAGCAAGTTATGTTTATTTTAGTGAGTAAAAATCTACAGCACAGTGCACCAGAGCAGTCCCCTGCCCTAAGATGGCCGCCATGCTTTCGACGCTGCTGACTCCACCTTAAGGCATCTAGCCTTCTTATGTATATCTATGGGGTAGGCGACCACAGTTGATGATTTTTTCGCCAGCTAGCTCTTATGCACAATGTTGGATCAGGATCAAAATGCACACACTTGTTAAGTATCACAGCCCAAAAGCATGTTTATTACTTTCTATCCATCAAAGTTAGGCGCCTCCTACTGGTAACAGGAAGTCATGCCTGTGCACCATGGCAGGGGCCAGTTTGTTGCAGCTTGAGGCTTTACTTTTGATTGTTTGGGGTTTTTTTTTAGGTTTTTGTAGCCATACACTTGCATTCGATGTGAGTCGTTGCAAATGTTTTCCAGCAGATTGAATCTTCCAGATGCGTCATTGATAGCACAACATGCCGAGCAGTGTGAGGGGGACTTTCGTTACAGCAGGAGCTGGATGCAAAGCTTCTCTCCTCCTCTGCTGCACAAGATGGATCCTTCACAGCAGTGGAAAACACCCTTCTCCTCTCCCTCTCTCTCTCACACACACACACACACTTGAGAAAACTAGGGCAGCCTTAGCTTTTTTCCATCTCTGTGCATTAGGGTATACCTCCACACACCCTCTTTTACACACACATGTTCAAAGGGGATTCCCACCTTGCTTTTTCTGAGCTGCTGCCAGAGGCAGAGTCCTGGATTATTCTACAGAGGGAGGATGGGTGTGGCTGCGTGGAGATGTGTGAGAGGAGCCATGTTAAATAACCAGTGTCACCAACCTACGCGCCACGAGTGTGTGTGTGTGTGTTTGTGTATGGAAAGAGCGTGCAATCTGCTGCAGAAGGCGTGATGGAAGTGATGGGAAAATGCCTGTCTGTACCTGCCAGGGAGCCGTGACTGTGGCTTCCTCCCTGTCTTTATCCTGTAACTCAGTCAGTGACACTCTTCACTCTCTTATTACCACTGTTTGTGGGATCAAAAGTAGATTTTTAGGATCAATAAGATGCACTTTTGCACATGCAGGAATCAGCCTGTGTTGAAATATTCTGATAGCCAGAATGAAGCAGCTCTACACCATCAAAGTTTCAGGAATTATTTATCGCTCTTATTCAAGTGGAACAATGACCAAGAGGGACGGATTAGTCCAACAATCCTGTAATGGATTGGACGTGCCTGACTAGTCCCCGCACAGGAAATCCCTCAGGATGCAGCAAGTGGTCACATTGTTCTTCAACCACAAACTGCATCCCGAACGTGCTTTCCAGAACAAATGATTTGAGTTTAAAGAGAAATCAGATTGCTGTATTCTAACTCTTTTTTTTTGTGTGTGTGTGTGTGTTTGTTTTTCTCCGCTCGTGTGTGTTTGTGTTTGCAGAACCACAGCTGAAGGGCATAGTAACCAGGTTGTTCTGCAGGCAGGGCTTCTATCTCCAGATGGGCCAGGATGGAAGTCTGGACGGGACCAAAGACGACAGCACCAACTCATGTAAGCGCACACACTGATTGTAAATAGAGCTGAATGATTTCAAGGGCAAAAATAATCTGATTACTTTTCCATATATTCCAAATGTAATTTATTATGTTATGATCTTTAAGGTTCCCCATCTCCATAATGTTGGTGTCAACTGCAATATTGCAGGAGATGATATATTTGTATTATCAGTCCTGTTTTGAATGATTTGGATTTTTGTGAAAGGAAAATTTAAAATAAATCCACAAAAGAAACTCTGTTTGCATATACAGGTAAGTCTCAAAACACAAGAATATCATGAAAAAGTTCACTTCAGGAAATGAAACCCAAATGTCATATAGACTTTGTATACATGAGTGAATCATTTCAGGCTTTTATTTCTTTAAATTTTGATGGTTATGGCTTAAAGAGAATGGAAACACAATATTTAATGTGTCAGAAAACTAGACTTTTACATAAGCTAAAGAAAAGTTTTGCTACTTTTTGACCATTTTTCAAGTTTTCTCTCAATTTTTGCCCCTTTTTCACTCATTTTTGCTGCTTTGTCCTTAAACTTATTTTTATTGCCACTTTTTGCTGTTTTTGCCACTTTTCACCTCTTACATAGTTTCTCTTGCAAAGGTATTTTCCAACACTTTCTCTTTTGTTAGTTCAGGGTTTTGCAGCATAAGACATCTAGTGCAAAAAATATGTCTGGCATTTTGATACATTTGAGGTTAAAGAAAGATTGCACTGTTTGCCATTAAAGAGGGGGAGGGGGTGCGCTTGAATGAATGAATGAATGCTTTAGTTCGGTTAAAAAAAATGAAACACAATAAAATCATGTTTACACACCTTTGATAATCTTAGATTTTAAAGTCTTCTTAAAAACTAACATAGAATTACACATCTTTATTTCATTGTTTGCTCCATTCCATAATTTCACATCCAAAACTGACACACATGTGTACTAGAATAGTCCTGACTTTGTGAGTTTCAAACATTAGTAACCCCCTTAAGTTATAAATCCCCTGCCTTAGCTTCAACATTTTTTGAATTGAACCAGGAATTGTTTTATTTACCACCGGAAACATAATTTATAATTTTTTTAAGTTTAAAATGTCCTTAAATTTCCTTTAGCTAATGCTGCTGCTCAGTATTTCTACAAAATTAAAGTTGGCCATCTTGCGATTTCATTTCATTTGCAATTCATAGCCCAGCCCTAATTATAAAAAAGCACACACAGGAGAAACTTCACAGGTTAGTGCACAGAGCCCTGCTGATGATCTATAATACAGTAACAATCATTACTAGTCATCCAAGCCTGTCAAAAAGGCCAGGGCGAGAATGACAAATCTGTCTGCTGCTTCAGCACCACGGACAGCGACATGGATTTATCAATAAACAGAGGAGGTGATTGATTTTAACCTGCACAAACCTCCGTCACAGCAACAATCAATGGGTCAACATTTACACTAACTAAAATAAACAATCTCCTGTCTCTGCTTTAAGGAATCAGCTGCATACGTAGGATTATCAGGTCAGGGTGGTGATATATGGCCGTGTGGATGTTTCGTCCCGCCTCAGAGAGACAGTAATTGTGATTTCATCACCGGCTGTGTTGTCCTGAGAGCGACAAGTGGTTGTTGAGAGGATTTTCTTTTTTTTGAGGAGCAGTTTACTGGACCTCTGCACCGGACTCTGCCCTCAGGGAGGAGCTGCAGATGGACGGCTTATTGATTAATGCAGCCTCTGCTGTACTCGGAGAGAAAATCAAATGCTAATCACTACAGCCGGCATCTCGCTGGTTCAAAGTGTCCTCTCCACATTGGCTGAGTCGTCCTCGTGTTGTAGCAGTGTCCCTCTTGTTTACGATGGGTTCTCTTTCTGTTTTTGGCATAAGTCGACCAATCCATTTTTAAAATATCTCCCACAGCTCAGGCCTCGTTGCTCATTGCTTTGCTCTTGTTTGGGTGTTGGATTCAGCAGAGGAGAGACATCCATCAGTGACATTTCTGCAGTATTTGGTAATCAGCTGGCTGCAAATCTATATATTAATCAAAGCTGTGATTTAAAGCATGATACTTATTATGGATGTCTATATGGAGGCGTACTTAAGCTTATACACTTTTTCAGCTCCTCTTTGAATCCTGAGAACATCTATCACAGAGATTTAACATCTATCACCGTGTAAGCCTCATTTTGATTGAAAATAATGGATTTCAGACGACAAAAAGAATCATTGATATTAGAAGTCCAGCTTCTGTCCTGGGAAAATCCCTTCTTTGGTGAAATATTGATCAACCTGTCGTACGACACTTAACCCAAGGCGGGTTATTGGCAGGTACTGACGATGAAACTACAAAGTCAGACACATGTATCTGCTAAGGGGTGTGCCATGTGGGTTTTTCAATTTGAAAGAGCATCATTTGTAAGGTATTAAAACGATGCAGCAATTGGTGCGAAAACTCAACTAAAAGCAGTGTTTATGTCTTAATTTTGTCTTAGTACACTCTTAGGACCTGATCTACTAAAGGTTGGCGTGTATGAAAACGTGCAAACTTGATAGCACGCACAAAGCTGATTTACTAACCGGGTGCACTGAGGATACATCTGTCAAACGAGCAAAATAGCACACGCAATCCATTTAGAATGTCGGCCTTCATGAAAATGCAGAATGTGCAAATAATAAGAATATGCCAATGCCAATGTAATCATTTAGCACCCGCAAAGTGATTAATCAAAAATAAAACTGATTGCAATTGGTGTTTTTGCGTCTATATTATGCACGTTTGAAAGGCAGTTGCAGACTGGCAAAGTGCTACATCATTGTGGCCAGAAGGAGGCAAAGGTGCAACGACAGATGAAGGGAATAGAGACTCTTCTGTGCACGTGTATACATATTTAGACTGTTAGAAATAATAAAAAAAAAAAAGTAGAGACTTATTGTCCATCTAGTAATGGCATTTTTACTGCTGGATGAGCTAAGGTCTGATTTAGAGACAGTCACAAAAAGAAGCCATTTCATATCTCCAAGACAAGGTAAGTTTATTTGTAGAGCTCAATTTGTTCACAAGGCAATTAAAAGTGCTTCATAGCTACATGAAATCACAAGACAATAAAATAAAATCATCCCATAAAACATACAATAAAATGATCATTAATTAATGAAATTAAAAGTAAGTAGTGCAGATAAAATGCTTTCAGTTGTAAGAAAAGCGAACAGAGCTGTTTTCAGCATGGATTTGGAAATTGTTAGCATTGAGGACTGACTCACATCTTCTGGAAGACTGTTCCAGATTTTAGGGACATAAAACTAAAATACAGCCTCACTGTGTTTAGTCCTGACTCTCATATGGCTCTAACATGTCAGAGATGTGTTAAACCCTGAACAGACTTTCACACAAGCAGAGCCTTTTTAAATTCTATTCTCTGAGCAACAGGAATTCAGCACAGAAACCAGAGCACTGTGCTAATATAGTCCCTGTATTTCCTGGTTTGAGTCTGGACTCCAGCAGCAGCTGTCCTACAGCTCTCTTAAAAAGCTCAGTTAGGCTGTGAGTGTCAAACCCGCTGAAGACAAACTCATGGATTAGTCTTTCTAAGTCAGGTTTAGATACTATTTCTATGGTAAAATTCCTTGTGACACTGCATTTTCTTTTGGCTGGATCATTCCAGCACAGCAGCACAGTTAGAGCCGGCAGTGTCAAATGCTGTATCACACAGGGTGGGCATGTATATTCAGTCCCCACACATTTAGGACGCAGCAAATGATCCAAATCACAACTTTCGCTTTTATCTATTGTGACTAAATCGAAACAAAAAACGCTGTAAATGAACTAAGATCATAAATGAGGATGTTGCATGTTTTAAAACAAACAAAAATGAACTTGAACAGCCATCAGAGAACAGAAAACCTTAGATAATGATAGTTTTTTGCTTCCTCCCTTAAGACCCCCACCTCCTTCAAGTCAAACTTTGTTTGGTTTTACAGCCACTCTGCTCTCTAAACTAAACTTTCCATGTTGACAGCCGGTAGCACACGCAAAATCCTCATTCAAATAAATGCAGACACAGTCATAGTAGACCATATGCAAATTTTCAGTTTGCACTCCCAATTTAACTCTCATTATTATAATCTTTGTAGACCAGGCCCTCATTGGTCACATTGACCTGACAAGTCAAGAAAAATGTCTCATAAGATAAAAAAGAGAAAAATGACAGTAAAAGAAACTTCAGAGCCATGAAAAACAAAAACATTTCTCTTGTTTCAGTAGAGGAGACATAAAGGTATACACAGGTGACGTTGTTTGTTTCTGTCCTCCTCAGCTCTGTTTAACTTAATTCCTGTGGGTCTGAGAGTCGTGGCCATCCAATCTGTCAAGACCGGCCTCTACATCGCCATGAACGGGGAGGGTCACCTCTACTCGTCGGTGAGTTGCAACAAACACTAACACGCATGCACACACACGCACACACACACAGCGCCTTAATCTGGTTGGGCATACGTTTTATTGTTTAAGTCTGCAAGGTGAGGATAAGGGGAGAAACTTGGGATGCTTCTTTGCATATTTTCTTGTAGGTACAAAAGTTTTGGATTGCTTCAGCCTTCAGGGGGGAGGTGGGATAAAAAGTAATCCTGACGGAGAAAGTGTACAATCAAAGGGGATGCAGGTTTTTAATTTAAGTGCCTGAAATATTTAGCAAAAAGGAAGGATGCTCGACTTCTTTTTCAGCCACCAACAAAGGAGAAAGTGCGCAGCTGCTCCAGTTGATTCCCCATTTAAATAGTTTTAATTTGTGCTCCAAATAAAAGCATGAAAAGCGGAATTCGACAGACCTTTGTTGAAGCGTTGACACTAATAAGAGACATAGAGAACAAAAGAACAAGCGGATGGAGAGAAGGGATGGTGGAGAGCAAGTGGAGTGGAAATAAGGCGAAGGAGATCGGCTGGAGAGGAATATGAATTATTTCAATGCTGACTCTTCGCTGAGAGTTCACACTCCTCCTCTCCCCGACATCATCCCCTCTTCCTCCTCTCCGTTCTGTCTTTTAGCAGGGATGACAGCAGACAAAAAGGAGGGGCAGAGGAGGTTACAGGAGCGGTAACGGAGAGAGAGAGGGGACAAGGGAGCAGTAATGGAAGGGAGGAGAGGAGATGAAAGAAAAGGGAATGAAAAGAGAGAGGCGGGGAGGGTAAAGGTGAGGCCGGGACGCATTGTGAAGAAGTAAGAGAAGAAAAGAGTAGGTGGGAGGAGAGGCGACAGAGGTGACGGAGAAATGGGACAAGGACAATGAGAGAAGAGTGGAGTGCTGGAAGAGGGCAGGATGGAAAGAATAGTCAGAAAAGGTTGTGGAGAGACGCAAGAGGAAAAAGAGGAGGGTGAAGATGAAGGAGAAGACAGAAGAGAGAGGTGGTCTGAGATTGTCGCCAGAGACTAAAAAGACAACTGAGAAGAAAAGAGGATGAAAGATGGAGGACGGCGGAGAAAGGGGCGAAAAAAAAAAAAAGGAGTCTAAATGTTGTAGACGAAAGGATGAGGAGTAATCTGGAGGAGACAGAGAGGAGATCTGTGCTGCTCTGCTGGGCTTTCTCAGCCTGTCTCTGAGAGGCACAGATGCATGAGGGCTTCCTGTAAATAATTGAAGAGGGGGAGTCCCCCCCTACACACACACACACACACACACACACACACACACACACACACTCTGTAGAACAAGAAATCCCCTCCAAAGCTGCGTTGAGGGAAAGTGTGGCTGTTTGATCGCGCTCCAGCTCTGTGACTGAGTCCCAGGCAGCTATATGATGACGAATGTATGAATTACAAACAGCAGGTTTGATCTACGGGGAAGCTTGATGTCTAATTGGCTGCCAGAGATCTCTCGACAGGTGTAGTGTGCGGAAAAGGCTGCAGAGGAGATGCTCATTAAACATTACTGCGCTGCGATCACAGCTTTGTTTTATCCCGGGCTGAACTTGGGTCGTTTCCTTACGCTCACGCCGGCTCAGCTGCTTCTTTATCAGTTTGAATTATGTTCCATCATGACAGGTTAGTTATTACAGAGGTGTCACGGAGTCGATACAAAGCAGATTATACTCCTCTAACTTACACTAAAAATGTCAGCAGGCTTTTGCTGGAACATTCTGCAGATAGATGTTGAACACGCCTCCTCGTGCTGCAGCTAAATATTGTGATTGTTTTATTGCAGTCTGCGTGACTCCAGTGTGAGGATTGTTACAAGGACAAAATGTTCTGAAAAATGAAAATGTGTTCAAGGGGGGGGGGACTTCATTTAACTCGCTAATTTTTCAGCAGATTTGATTTGTGTCCTGAATAAACAAAAACCAAACAGATTGGTATTGTTATTCATAGATTAGACCTTTCTGACCTTCCATACCAGGTCTGCATCTTTACATTTTTACAAACTATTGAGTCATTCTGTGCAGGAAACCAGGGCTTTGAACCCATTCACAAAAAACTAAAACTTTTGCTGTTTTGTTAGGAATGAAATGAGACCACAAATCTTTTAAATGTCAAACATTCCAGAGCAGAAACGAGTGACTGTTTATATAATAGAAACCGGTTGATACCAGTTTTTTATTTATTTTTTTGTTCTTGAAATGTCTGTCATGTTTGACACGTGGCACAAACACATCCACTTCCTTTGTTGCTCCCTCATGCCCCGGCAAACCTGTGCCTGCCACTGGCAGATGCCTTTAAAAATAAACACCTGATCGCATTGTTTTCATACGAAAGCACACTGTTGTTTTGTCAGTGATCAGTGTGAGATCGTGTTATCGACTGCTTTAACAAACATTTCAACTCTCTCCCTCTGTATATGCTGCGGTCGCTCCCACTTTCCAGCCACACTCAAATAAAAAGGAAACATTGACTTTAATTTAATTTACTATTTAGCATTTAGAAGGAACCAGTTGACATTATCCATTTCAGTGAAGTCAGTGTTTCATTTTTGTCAGTGCAGTGCGCAAAAAATGTCAGAATAAACACCTAAACGGATTGTGGTGTGGTTTTTCTTGCTATTCTTACTGGTAAAATATTTTGAAAACTTCAGTTTCAGGTCAAAATGTAACAAGCTGAGTTGCACAAAATGTAAACAAGAGGCAGAGGCAATTTCAGTCACACTGACCAGACCCCTGGAGTTGGTTGGAATACGATACGGATAATAATTTAGTCTTTTGCTGCATATTCAAACAAGTAAGTTGACTATAGAAAAGAATTTAAGAGTGAATTTGTACTCTTCTCTGATATAAACAGGGTTAACTATAGAGTTTGTTGTTTGGAATGACAGCGCATTAGAAAGTGCTTATGTTACACCTACCAACTGTGGCTGATATGGACCGATATTAACCTGTTCAAGAACAACAGGAATTATGGGGTAGAAACGAAAACCAAACATTTGGAATAAACCAATTGGGAAAAAATTCTGGTTCAAAGCCTTGCGTAAAACCTTTGCTATACATTCACATCCCAATATTATAACCCAAACTTTGAAAGAATGTAAAGACTTACGGCCAGACTTACTAATTAAATAGCTAAAAAGAAAAAGCTCAAATTCATTGGACAACTAACAATCCAGAAGAACATATGAGATAGTGACTCGCCAAGCTCCACCAGGATTTCTAAGGCGATGACCTCGACAACGTTCGAGTCTGCTCACAGCGTTTCTCGTCCCGGGCACTCGTGCTGAAATTGATGTGGCTGAGGCTTAATATTTCAGCAACCTTCCTGTATTATGCATTCAAAGTATCAACAGCTCCTGCTTCACTGATTTCATCAGTCATTTTTATTTGAATGAAACCACTTGTAATGTGGCCAGACAGAGAAGAGTTCCAAAAATACACGCCAGTACAATTCAGATAACACTTTGGGGAGACGTGCTGTAATTATTGATTGTTTTGGGGTTTTTTCTCATCTCATAATAGAGCCAGAGTAGAATAATAGTCTTCACAGTCAAATTTCTGATTGATAGTATGAAACAGGGCACATGGAAACATACAAAAAGAACGGTTGTAATTTGTTAAAATACAAAGAGGAATTTCTACCATAGTTTCTAGTCGTAAGGCAAGAACCTTGTGTTGCACATTGTGAGCTGAGAAAGTGTCATTTTTATTTCATTTTCTGAAGCAAAAACCCTTAAATTTATACGTAAGATTATGGCGGACACTTCATTGCTAACAAATGTGACTCCTGTTTCCATGAAGTTGGTGTGAACTTATATGGATCTCTCCCGTCTTTTAGCCGTAGATTTTCACGATACCTCTCTTCTCCTAGCTAGCTGAGGCCATGTTTACGTAACAGTGGTTTTAGGGTGAAAAGCAAAAGTATTGTTGCGTTTCAGCTTTGCGTTGACACGGAAATGGCGTTTTAGCCGACTGAAAACTCTAACTTTTGAAAATGCCCTACATAGTGGATTTTTTCCGAAGTGCGATTTTCACCGTCTCCATGTAAACGCAAAGCCAGAGTTTTCGGGTGAAACGCTGACGTCATGTTAAGCAGTTCTTCTGCTGCCAAATCTACTGACTGCCTTCTACCAAAATGCTCATTTATTGCAATTTTCCTGCAGTCCCCTCACCTCTTCTTCAGCCTCTATCCTGTTGTCGTGGATACGGCACTTGCAGCTATATCGCCACCCTCCGGCCTGACATATGTACTACAGCATTTTAAGTCCCTCTGTGTTTCCGTGTGAACGCAGATTTTTTAATCGCGTTTTCCTGTGTTTTAGGGTGAATGCTGTGAAACGTTGTCGTGTAAACGGAGCCTGAGTCCTTCTCAATAATCTTTGCTTTTCAACATTTGTTTGGGTATAAAACAACTTAAAGTTATAATTAAAGTGCGCCTTTATCATAACGCTATGCTTGATTTCTGCAAAAATGCATTTGAGAAAGGAAACAGCGCTTAAGGACATGTTAAAAGTGACAGTGTTTGAAAGTAAACACCCCAGATTTTAAATGAAAAAATAATTATTCATCCTTATCTGGTTTTAAATCTACCTCCAACCCAAACTTAAAATGCAAATTGTAGCGTTGGTGCTACACAGGGCGCTGTGGCGTTTCTTATTTTACAAACTAGCTAATCACAACTCCAGGATTAGAGCTCCTTTCCTGAATTTTAACAGGCGTTCTTATTAACGGCGCCTTTTATCTCAGTTTCCGTCCCCTCTCTTGAGTTTTATCTTGTTCCTAAATTCACGCTGCTCTGCTCTCACGCCGCATCTTTATCCTCTTATTGCAAATTGTTAATGATATGCCGCAAACTTAGTTATACATGAAAGAACTCCCTTATTAATCCCAGATCTGGAGCATCTGGCAGTGTGTGGTTGTGCAGGAGCGTGCACGCGTGTGGGTTTTTGGTGCACGCGCACACGCGTATAGCTAACAGATGGCGCCGTGTGCAATGAGCTGCTACGTGATAATTATGGAGCATGCTGGGGGAAAGTGGGAAAAAGTGCTGATGAGTTTGGGAGTGTGTGTGAATGAGGCCGGAGTGATGAGTGTTGACATGTTGAGTGTGTGTGTGGGATGGGTGTATCAACTCTGTGTTGACTTTTTTAGTCGAGACGCTTCTTCCTCCTGAAGACGACTGAAATGACATGAAGCACTTTGTGGAGGATTAAAGAGGCGTGACAGCTAATGTGGTCATGAGCCGTGTCTCAGTCATGACTGAGGCTTGTTTTCAGCAGCAGTGCTCCCCTAAAATCTGCTTGTTTTTTCGATCTGAATAGTGCTGACTGTCCAGCAGCCAAGATTAGAAATGGAAATGTATTCCTTCATGCCAGCTCCTGTGACTCAGCCTGTTCGAGCCCCAGTCTGTCTGTTCAAGAGGACCCGGGAGTCTGAACAGCATCAACTCAAGTCTATCAAACCCTCCAAGTTTTCATCCTTTGTTTCTCGCTAATCACTCCTCTCATTTTCCCCCCTTTATCATTTAATCTCCAGGTCTTAGAAATAACTCAGAGATGGGAATGGAATCAGCTTCACGCCAAAAAGCCCAGCAGACTGTCTGCTCTGTGTCACACTTCCTCATAGGGCTGAACAATTTGCAAAAATAATCCAATTCCAATTAATTTCCTGTATTTTGCTATTTCAATTTATTTTGTGATTATTCTTAGGCTTCTCATCTTACGTGTTCTTAAATAATCACAAGTAAATGAATACATTTTCATTGAAAAGAGCACCAGTTTAGATTAGGGGTGTGAAAACCATCAATATATTCGACCTCCGACATCATATCAACATTCAAATCTTAATATGATTTTTCTTTTTTTAAATTAGAATCTCCTACTTCAGCCAAGTTGGAAGTAAAATACAGTTTTCAGGGACATAGTGCACTTATGCAATACATTGTTTTTGCATACAGTCTTTCAGTTCAGACAGTGACAAGAGAAATATGTGACTTTTTTTTTTTACTTATTGTTGCACTGTCAGTAACTCAAAGCACTTTGTTCCTCATGTGTTAAATTACAGTGTGAGCTTCACTGCAGGTTAGGAACAAGACTAGATATGTTTTTTTTTTTTATTATTATTCTCATTTGAATAAATAAAAGGCAAACATGAGGGGGCAAAGTAGTAATTTTCAATTTAAAAGAAATCCACATAAGAAACTGTTTGCATAAACAGGTTCATTGAAAAAATGTAAAGTATCATGAAAAAGTAAAATATTTCTGGTCATTAATTTTGATTGAATAAACAAATACAACTTGTACAGAGAGTGAATTATTTCAAGCCTTTATTTTTTCAAATGTTGATGATTATGGCTTACAGATAATGAAAACCTAAAATTCAGTGTCTCAGAAAATTAGAAAACAACATAAGATCAATAAATTAAAAAAGGATATTTTCTGCAGAAATGTCAGGCTTCCAAAAATTGTGTTCATTTCTATGCCCTCAACACAATTTTATCCACTCATGACTACTTTTGGCCCATTTTAGTCACTTTTGTTTGCAACTTTTAGACTTTTTTCCAAGTTTTCTCCCAGTTTTGCTGCTTTTTGTCCACCTGAAACTTCATTTTATTGCTACTTCTTGCCATTTTTTGCCACTTTTCACCACTTACATTGTTTCTCTTGCAAAGGAAATTTCAACAATTTGGCTCTTTGATGTCGAGCAGTGATCCCCAACCTGTGGGCTGTGGCCCCCTGGTAGGCCGCGGAGTTGTTGTAAGTGGGCCGCCAAATTATTTCCAAATAGTCTGAACTTTAATGGAGGGTAATTATATAAAGATACAAATATACGGAACAATATTAAATGATGAAACTCAGCTATGTCTTTAGGGATATTAAACAGCTTCAAATGTTCATTTATAAGAAAAGTTCTTTGAGAAGGCACATGACCCCAAATTTAACAAAGCCCTGAAATGTAATAAAACCTGAAATGTAATGAAACAAATGTTGTTTACCCCAAAAAATGTATGATTTGCATAATTGAAAATAAAAAATTGGAACGAAAACGAAACTTAAATGAAAGTGAATGTAATCACTGACCAAAAATTTCACAAGTTGTTACATTGTGGGCAAATGGTTTTTCCATTTTAGGCCTGATATCTGTGACATTATTGACCAGTTATTACATTTTGGGTTTTATTAAAAAATTTTTTTGGGTCTTTGTTACAAATCGAGCTCTAACAAGACATTATACAGCTTCTGTACTTATACGGTTGGAGGTGGGCCTTGAACATTTTTGAGGCTTAAAAGGCTTCTTCACCACTTCTTTCCCACCCTTCCCTGACGTCATGTTCTCCAACACCAACATGTTTTCATCGAACATGCTGTTGTGTGTCTTACATGTCCATACCTCTGCGAATATGTGTGTGTGTGTGAGAGAGAGAGAGGCACTCGTCCGCTGTTGTTCGTAGGCGTGTACTTTCATTCATAGCGCCACCGCCGCTTCGGCACTCAGACGTGAGTGAGTCCTGTGATGTCTGCATCCGCCGAGATGAGACGGAAGAGGAGCGGCAGAGGGAATAAATGTTAGTCATATGAGTCACACGCACGCACACATATGTGTAGAGTGCATTTGTTGCTTGTCGTCTTCTTTCTGTGCTTCTCGCCGTTGAAGTTGCTCTCCTCTGACAGCAAACTCAAAGAAACTGTCAAAGTGTGTCGATGTGAAGATGTGTGAGTTTACCTCTATTACACAGTGAGAGTGTGTTAACACCCCTGGGCTGTGAAAGTGGACGTTATTCCTCCGTTTCTCATGTTTCACCAGAACGTTTGCAGATACTTTGTTATTGTCTGGACCTAATCTGATTAGTCTCTCTGGAGAGAAAGCTGATTTGTCTGCATTTTAAACTCAGCCTCAGCCTCAGATAATGTATGAAGTAACATTAGTAATGCATTAAAAACACGTCCCTCTAATAGATGAAAGCACTGTGTTGGCGAAATACGAAATAATAAAGGTTTTGTACTTCACAGAAGTTCTCTCCAGACTCTCCTGAAGTAGCACCTGCGCTGCGAGCTGTCACTCCTCCTCCAACACACCTGATCCAATTCCACATTTTCATAACAGGGTAATTGAATCAGGTGTGCAGGTCTGGAGCAGGTGAGGAGAGCGGCGGCGTCCCCGACACTTCGAGAGCGCAGCTGTGACTGGAGTCAGATTCCGTCTTTGATTCTGAGCTGGAGGACATTCTTTCAAATCTGCCTCTTCACTTTTTTTTCATCCACCTTCTTCTTCTACTTCTTCTCCTTCTCCTCCGTGGGCTTCGCTTCTTTAGAGTGATTTGTTTACCCACAATTCCCCTGGGTAATTAGTGCTGTGATAATAACTGGTGTTGGAAACAAACACACCCACTCGCTGAGCAGTGAACACAAACAGAAACACACACACGCGCACAATGGGATGAAAAACAACTTTCCGGGCTTTGTCGCATTAAACACTGTGACAAGTAAAGGAGCTGAACCCCACGTTTACATCATGGAAACTTCATCTGAGACGCTTTGAGGCTGGTTTTATAAAACACTGACGTAAACTGGGTGATTTTCAAGCCCGAAGCGGTGATGTAATCGGTCACATCTCTGTTTTTGGCTCTGATAAGAAAATAAAAAAGCATGATGCGCATTTCAAAAAGAGCCAAACTTACAATCTAGGCGAGAATTTCTTTCTTTGTAGTGTTGCCAGCGCCGAAGAAAAGACACCATGAGGAGTCTCATGGTGTGACTTTTTAAAATTTTTTCATATCAGCACCTGTGAAAAAAAAAGATTTTGTCCTTAAGTGAGAATTGTTTTTGACATTTCCCAGATTGTCACTCTCACTGCTTGTCACCAGAGTTACTTTACAGATGGAGATGAAGTCTGAAGGCTGGAGTTAACTCAAGATGAGTGGTGCGTAGTTTTGGTGTACAGCTGCACAATAAGGGGAAAAAATGCTAATGTGATATTTTTAAAGTTTCCTGCTTCACTGTTCAGCTAAATTCTCCCTGAAATGATGAGAACAGACTCTCACCTCATTGTCTCTCTCTGCCTGTGTAAACACTTTTTATGTTTGCAAAGAGCCTTCATCGTGTTTATCTGTTAATAACTGATTCATAATATTTCCTTAAATACACTGCATCCATCATCCATCCATCCTCTTTTCAGTCAGAGCGTTCACACAACACGCAAGTCACGCAAATCCGTTTTTACCCAAGTGTGCCATGGAAATGCGTTTTTCTCATAGACTGTATAAAATCAAGGTTAATCTCTGCAGAGCGGATCGGACCAAACTGGAAAAAGACACAAAACAAACAAATCATGGGGTCATTTCAAAATAAAACACTGTGCTCTTGCTCCCATCTTGAGGAAACACTTGAGCAAACAATGTCTGTTAATGCGCCTGCATCTAAAAATGCACTTGAACAGCTTGAATTTTTGGATTTATATAATGTAAACTACTGGAAATGTTCCTGACTTATCAGCTGTTTACAGGCTGAACCCTTCCATTGATGTGAAAAATTGCACTTTTGATAAGATTTTGCCCTATTTTCAAGATATAATTAACACTTTTACATAGTAGTTCAGTTTCCTTATGTCTATTAGTGCTTTCTGAATATATCAAACACATTCTTAAATACACTGCGGTAATACCGAAAACCGTGATAATTTTGGTCACAATAACCATGAGCTTATATTTCATACCGTGACAACCCTACTTATCAATGGAGTGGGGAGCACGGGAACTCCTCGATCTCGTGAGTCCAGCTGTCTGTCTGCCCCGTGGCTTGACAGAACTGAAGTGACTGACCGTAGAGGGGTGCAGTGTATTACATGCGTCACAGTTTGTCCGCCTCCTGCATTTTGCCTTTTTTGTAGACTTGAATAATCATTTTCCAAAGATGTGACTCCATGAAAAGTAATGTTTAGCGACTTTTTCTATAACCAGGTCAATACATTTTGTGACGATGGTCTTCGATGGTTAGATCTATCAGGTCACAGAAACTTAGTTGAAAGACTCAAATATATCGCAATACATTACAACAACACAGAAACTATATATTGCGCAACCCTACTTTGGCATGTTTTGGTGTTTTGGCGTGCTTCTCCCAGCATGCAGTCAATCAGTTCAGCTTCGGCCCATGAGGCTGCAGAGTCAGATCTCTAAACTTGAACTCGTGGCCCCTCAGTCATTCAGCAGCTGCCCCGGTCAGCGCCGCCTGAACCCTGTGCTTCCCCTCAGAGCCGGCGTGATCTCCTGAAGATACCGCCTGTAAATTAGACGTTTGACTTGACCGTGGGAGCTCCAGTCATCTCCGAGCTGCTTTTTCCTCTCTGTTTGACTTTCTTATTTTTAGCTCTGTAATGGAAAAGGGACAAAGTGCTGCCTCTATCAATTTAGCATGTTTTGGAACAACATGTTAATGGGCTCTGCTCTATCTGATGACAGCTGCCGGGGAGGGAAAAAAAAACAGCTTTCAGGCAGGCGAGGACACACAAAATGTTTTGTGCATGTTAGTGAAAAGATAACAGCGTGCATGCATGTTTGCAGCCTGTTCACTTTCAGTAAATCTCACCACAGAGAGGAGAAAAAGCAAAGAAAAACTCAGATAAGAGCGAGGGTGAGGGAGACAATCCCCCGCTGTTTTTCCAATCAGGAGGCGTCGCTCTCCTCACTGGGTGATTTATTCTCCTTCTTCTCCTTCATGTCCCAATTTCAAAACACCCCACCCTCCGTTTCTTTCATTCATCCTTTCTCCCCTTCTCCTGTCTGTGGGCAGCTTGTGAAAGCCGCTTTTTTCCAGACGATGACAGAAACACATTCAGGCGGGCCGTGTTGTTAAAGTGACTCACCTGAAAAGGAGCCTCGTTTCTACAGTGCACCTTCTCTCCAAATTCAGTCTTGATACATCTTCAGGCTGAGCTTGGAGACGCTTGGACATCAAGCATCTTTTATTTTAAAAGCAGCTTTAAATGATGTATGACCTCACCGGCCAACATTAATAAGAGTCTGGCACCGCTCTGAGGATCATCCTCCCCAACAAATGAATAATGAAGCAGAGGTGTAGGTCAAGACTTAATATATTATTAACTTAATTTAATCCTGGAATGAAAAGCTTGATGGAGAACAACCGCTCTTCTCTATTTTTAAACCGCTTTCATGCATAAAAAGGCACCAAACATTTTCTATTTGCTTCCATTGATTGCTCCAGCCTGCAGCCATGCATCAGGCTGTTATGGCTTTGGGTTAAATCCAATCAGAGCGCAAAATAAGTTCCAAAGCCGGATGTGCCTTTGACCTTAAAGTTTGCACAAACGGAGCCAAAAGTAGTGTAATCGCCCTTTAATACAAATCACAGCCGATCAAAGAGGAACATTTAATTTGTGTTGGTGTCTGACAGCGCCAATAAATAGAGCATCCATTCATTAAAACCTGTCTTGTTCGTTTAGTCACATTTCATATCCCAGAAAGCCCTCCTGCACCTCGCTCCATTCATCCCCCAGAGCCACAAGTGTGTGTGTGCGTGTGCATGTGTGTGTGTGTGTGTGATCCCTGTGCAGCTGCTGCCTCTGAGAAGTGTGTGTGAGGAGAAGTGGATGTGGTTTAGCATGAGTTACAGCATATTATATGTAAAATTAACAATTCAAGTGTTTGGGTGTGTGTTCCTGCTTCCTTGCTCCACACACACACACACACACACACACTCTCAGCCCACCCACCCACTGACACCGACCCCTCCCTCTCGGCGCTGGTTGGTTGCCATCGCTACAGTGTCGCCTCTCTTCCTCATGTTGCTATGAGACTCGGACCGACAGACCTGAGCTGAATGACAATGTGTCTGAGGCCCCCACATCAGCCAATAAGAGGCCGTCTAGACGAACGCTTCCCAATCTGGGATCTGGGGACCTCGGGGTGATTGTTTGGGTTGGCAGGAGCCTCCTCAGCCGTTGCGAGGAGTGGTTTATTATTAACTCGACTTTTTAATTTCCTCAGCAATCACTGCGAGGAGAAAACGTCTCCTTGGTTTGGGAGCTGAATGATAACCAGGGTTCTTTAATGAAATCAGGGTTGGATAAAAATGACAGGAAGATTCTTGTTAGACAAGAGGAGATAAGATTGATTTGAGGAGCAATTAAGAAGGAGAGTTGGAGCTGTGTTCATCTTTTCTTTTTGCATCAACTTTGGATTAATGACTAAGTGTTACATCAAAGTATTAGCACATAAAAATGGATTATTTCCTCTTTTTTTTGACCAAATAGGACTCTTAAGAATACTCACCCTCATATACTCTTGCGGTTTGCTGTGCCTGATCAGGTGAAAAGATTCTCTGTTTCGATTTCGATGAAAAATCTTCTGTGCCGAGCCACGTTTACCCCCCTCGCTGTGACTCACCAGGGAGGACGATTTCTCACCCAGTGAGAATAACACCTTGACTCGGCGCTGAAATATGCTCCGGTGGAGGCGCGGGTAAACCGCAGAGGGAGTTTAAACGCCGACGTTTGGGAGCGGCGAAGGTCTCCGGGCTTTGTGTCACCAGAATGGTCTTTTTTTCATCTGTTTGGTTTGTTGTTTTGTGCGTACAAAGGAAATGTCAGAGGAGGGAGTGACATGAGTGAGAGTGATACATGAGTCAGTCTGTGTTGTTGTGTTGTGCTCCTCCTCCCGGCTGTCTGAAGTTTCTACTTTTTAGTTTGTAAAGCAGATGTCTGATCAAAGGTCTTTTTGTTGGAGAAGAGGCCGGATTCAAAGTCAAACAGACTCACTTTATGATTTGGGCTGCTGGTCTCTAAAGCTCTGGTTCCATCAAGCAAGTCAGTTCTGTTTATCCAGGTACAACACACATTTTATGGTGTTTCTTTTGGCCTGTTTCCATCAAGCAGTTCAGTTAGGTTCATCTTAGTACGACACTCATTTTGTAGCATTTCATTTGGCCTGTTACCATGAATTAGTTCAATTAAGTTCATCTTTGTATGTCACTCACTTTGCAGTCATTCTTTGGGCATGTTTCCATTTATTGGTTCAGTTTGATTTTATGTTTGTACGTCACTCAGTTTGTGGTGGTACTTTTGGCCTCTTTCCAAAAGCAGTTCAGTTCAGTTCATGCCAGTCGGTTACCTTTGTTTGTTACCTTTGAGTCGTTCATACACCTTTTTGTGGCATTTCCTTTGGCCTATTCTCAATTGGTTTAGCTTGTTTCATCTTTGTACGTCACTCATTTCTTAGTGTTTTTTTGGCCTTTTTCCATCAGTTGGTTCCATTTGGTGTATCTACAACACTCACTTTGTGACATGTTTCCATTAATGGTTCAGAATGGTGTATCTTTGTATGTCACTCATTTCTTGGCGGGGGTTTTTTTAGCACTTTTCCATCAATAATTTCAATTTGGTTCATCCAAGTAGGTCACTTTTTCATGGCGTTTCCTTTGGCCTGTTATTACCAGTTGGTTTAGCTTGGTTCATATTTGTACATCACTCATTTCTTGGTGATTTCTTTTGGCCTTTTTCCATCAATTGGTTCAGTTTGGTTCATTTTTATGTAACACTCATTTCGTGGTATTTCTTTTAGCCCTTTTCCATCAAATGGCTCATCAAGCATTTCATCCCTGTATAAGACACATTTTGTGGTGTTTCCTTTGGCATGTTTCCATGAATTGGTTCCATTTGGTTCATCTTTTTTACAATATTCATTTTGTGATGCTTGCTTTGGCATGTTTTCCATCAATTGGTTCATCAAACGGTTAATCAAGCAGTTCACTTCACAACACATTTTGTGGCACTCCTTCAACCTGTTAAAGCTGTTGCAGCTTGAAACACTGCAGTCCATTGATTGGTCACCAATTGAAAATGGGGCTGGTGGTCCATCTAGCAATTCTCTAGCTAAAGACTCCACGTGAGCAACAAAAACTTAACGTATCTTCTGTGTCTCCGCAGGAACTGTTTACAGCCGAGTGTAAGTTTAAGGAGTCGGTCTTTGAGAACTACTACGTGATCTACAGCTCCATGCTCTACAGGCAGAAGGAGTCGGGCCGGGCCTGGTTTCTAGGCCTCAACAAAGAGGGACAGGCCATGAAGGGGAACAGGGTGAAGAAGACCAAACCAGCTGCACACTTTCTGCCTAAACCTATAGAAGGTAAGCTACACTTCACACACTTTCCTATTAACGTTTGATGGGATTAAATCTAACTCCAACACAGTGGAGGCAGATCTGTCTAACATGAGTCTGGTTCTGTCCGAGGTTTCTGCCCGTTAGAGGGAAGTTTTTCTTGCCACTGTAACTTACTAAAAGCTGATGCAAAGTGCTACACTCATGATGGGTTAAGGTGAAATAAAATTCATTATCTTGTCTTGATGTTGGGTCCCTGGTTATAAAAAAAAAAAAAAAAATTCAACATAAACTGATCTTGACCTGGTAATGTTTTGGAAAGTGTCTTGAGATATTTGCAATGATTTGGCGCCATATAAAAACAGATTGTTCGATTGATTTAAGAGTGAAACTTCTTATTGTTTCTGCCCCCCCCCATTCCACTTTGAATCATCCCACCCCCTCAATTATCCACCCTGACCCCTCCACCCCATTCCCCTTCTCCCATCACACCTACAGTTGCGATGTACCGAGAGCCTTCGTTGCACGACGTCGGGGAGGCGGTGCCTAAACTCGCCGTGGGCCCGCCTTCCAAAAGCACAACCAGCGAACCGGTGGTCATGAATGGTGGGAAACCAGTCAGCAAACCTGACAAGGAGGAAACATAACCCCCTCCTTTCTTTTTACCTCCCCCCCCCTGACCAATCAGAGGCCCGGAGAAGACAGAAACTCTCCCCACTGCTGCGCAATCAAAAACTGCAACCGAGCGTTAAGTTCTGACTGGTCAGCAGTGGGGCCGCCCGCCCCGCCCCGCCTCGCCTCGCCTCTCCTCCCTCCCTGCTGGATGGATCGAGCGTCACGGGGGTGAGTGGGGCTAGAGGAGGATGAAGACCGTGGACCAGTCAGGTGATCTGACTCCGGGACAGAGGCCCGCCCTCTTAAAGGGAGATGAAAAGACTTCTTTAAAATATAGACAAAATGGGAAAAAATGTTGTCTTCACCGGTATTTTTCTGTGACAATCTGTAAGAATGAGGCCCCTCCTTTTTTCCTTTCCTGATGTTTTCTGTTGCCAGGTATGCTTGCTTGCTGGTAGCCACACACACCCACACACACACACACATGTGCTCCCACTTACTAAAAATCGAGGCTTTGATCTTTCGGTAAATGAAGATTAAGAAGATTACAGATAAAAAAAAAATCAGCAGACACTGGCACTTCAGGGGGGCTTAGTTATGAAATGATTAGGGAGTGATTGTAGTACTCACGTATTAACATGAGGTGCTTTTCCACCAGGAACTAAATGGTTCCTGTGTTTCCACTGAGGCCTGAAGTCCTGTGTAGGCTATGCAAATCAGGCCAGTGACGTATGGAGTGTGTGTGTGATGTTAATGTGGGTGGAGGGTGAAATTAAAACACTGCTCTCATCAGAAATGTTCTCAATTGCAAGTCCCGCCCCCAGTAGTTCCTGGTGGTAGAGTGTAGTTCCTGCGGTTGAAAAGCACCTTTACACAAACCAATCTACTAACAGCCTTTGAGAGTTTTTCCATAGCTCCTTTACTTCCTGTTTGTTTAGGAGTATTACCCTGCACACACTAATGATTACCAAGAAACATTTGTACAGGCACAAACAGATTTAACGCTCTCTTTTCCCCCCTTTTGCAAATGACTCCTGTGTAGCTCAAAGTGTTGCATCACACGAGAACTCCCGACTTCGTGTGTAGCCGAACCCAGAAGGCTTCCCTTGTTTGTAGCATCGCGGATAGTACAGGAGGCGTGCTGGTGTCTGGTAGCAGTCAGTGTTTACATGGAGTAGCAGATACTGTAACAGAGGGAGGGTCAAACCTCAAGAATAGTGAGAACAGCAGCTGTGTGTGTTCGCTGCTGAAGCACTTCTAATAAACGGAGAGAATGAGGGTAAGAATGAACAGGGTAAACCATTTTAAAGCCACGATGTGCAGATTTATATCATTACTTTGTCTTTTATTTTGATGAGACCTATATTCCAGGTTTTACGGTATTAAACCCCAACTAAATAGGATGGTAATTAGACGGGATTCAGAAGAATATGTCAACTGGAGAGGATCTTAAATCTCATCTAGGGACTTTAAATCAGCACAGTTTTCTTTTGAGTGCATTAAACTCTGAAAAAAAATCTTTTTTGTGTAGTAAATGATCTAAACCACCGAACTTATACAGCACATTCTGATCTCAGTGTCACATTAAGCTGTCAAATCAAACCAAACATTTCCTTTTTTTCTGACGTTGAAGACTACAAGGCGGAAAATCAAAACGCCTCGAGCTGAAATGAAACCAAATAGATTCTCGTGCTTTGCCCTCTCACTGTGACAGTCAACATGGCGCCGACCTGTTCAACATTTAGGCTTTCTGTTTACCTTTCCAGCTCCTCGAACAGTTCCAGTCCGTCATATCAGATACTGTGATCCCCACACATACGCACTCATCTGTGACTACTGTCCCTTCTGCTTTCTCTTCAAAATAACAAATGACCTCCACGGAGCCAGACAAAGCCCCCGCCCTCACAGAAACACAAGGCTGTATGATTAATCCTCGCAGTTTCATCGACTCCGAACCAGTCCGAGTGAGCTGCATCCCGCCTCAGCAACAGGTGTGTGTCTGCGAAGCGCTGCTGCACACGGTGAAGAGGCAATCTGACGTGTTTCATGTCGCCCCGCTGTGTCGAACGGAAGATGCTCTCCACAACTAAAGAGACTGTGAAAACAGGAGGCAGCCGACGGCGTTTATAATTGGCGTTTCTCACATTTGTTCTTCACATGTTTGTCCGCTTCTCTGATCTCATTAGCTGTGTTCAAATATCTGAGTGAGCAGCTTGAAGTGCAGAATTAAAAGTGTGTATCTTTGAGGTTTAGATGGGAACTTTTTCAACCTGGGCTTTATTTTTTTTTTGATACATTCTTTGATTTCCAAACTTTTGGCACCTTCTTGACAATTATGTATCTTAAAGGGACTGTGAGGACTTTCTGAGTGAACTTGAAAAAGTCTATCTATATACCGGATCATAATTCACAATTTAAAATGAGGTTATCAGCACTAAAATTAGTTATTTCTAAATGCTAATTCTTAGCTTCCTGATTGGGTCTCACTGGGCCAGTTTTGATGTACAGCATGTTGGAGTCTCTATGACAGTATCACGCCTGCTGATGAAGTTAAGCAGAGAGAGAGAAGAGATCTGTGTTTTTCTCTGCTGAAAACAATTTCAGAAAGAGCATGAGCTAAAGGCTGAATTGTGAGCTGGAGGCTAAATCAAAGGTTAAAGGCTAAAACATGGGCTAAAGGCTAAAACATAAGTAAGAGACTGAAGCATGAGCTGAATGGTGAAACTTGACCTAAATGCTAAGATACAAGCTGATGGCTAAAACACTAGCTGGAGTCCAAAGCATGAGCTAAAGGCCAACACACAAGCTAAAGGCTGAAACATAGGCTGGAGGCTAAAACATGAGCCATGGGTTAAAACACAAGCCAAAGGTTTGAACACAGACAAGAGACTAAAACACAGGCTGAAGGTTAAAACACAAGTTAGAGTCTAAAACATGAGCTAAAGGCTAACACACAAGCTAAAGCCTTGAACGCAGGCTTAAGACTAAAACATGAGCTGAAAGCTAAGACACAAGCTACAGGGTAAAACACAGGCTGAGAGCTTAAACACAAGCTGAAGGTTTGAACACAGGCTAAATGCTAAAACACAAGCCAGAGGCTAAAACACAAGCTAAAGGCTAAAACACAAGCATGAGGACGAAACTTTGTAGTGTTGTATCTGGTAAAAAGTTGTCTAGAACAAAGAAAAGTAAAGTTACAACGAAGATTCAACCTACTTTCTCTTTCAATTTCGAATCCAATGCATCAGGACAGTTTGCTGAAGTCCTATTGCTAAAAGGACTCACTCACTTCTTATGGATTCTCCTCACAGTCACTTTAAAATATGGCCCAGGTTTAAAAAAACGAGACATGAAATCAGTTCTGAAATCTGAACAAGTGACGTGTGTTGCCTCTCATCATCAGAACGTGTCGTTTTATCAGGGTGATAGTGTAGATTTTTGCTGTGTGAGTGCCTCTTAGTCGTTATGACCTCTCGTCTCGTCTTGTGACGGAACAAAACGAGACGAAAGGGACCAGGAGATGTCTTTTGTTGTGCTCGTTTCGCGTCAAAGAAATGTGGATGTACCATTTATTGACTGTTGTGTCACACAAAAATGAACCCTGACAATCAGGCTTTATCTTTCGCTCTAATGCATCCTGTGTTGTCAGACTGGCTTTAATTACAGTATAGAGGACAATGTTTGTGCCTGCCTGAGCAACCATTAGCAGATACAATCAGTTACAAGAGTCTGGGACAGCAACTGTTATTCGCTGAATGATTATCAAGCTGCTAATTTGTCCGACGCTGCTGGCAGAGGAAAGAGACCGAGCAAAGGAGCCGAGGCTCTGCTTGTAGCTTCTTGTTAAAAAGCAGCCATTGAAGATCTGTGGCACATTCTCAAGATATAATAACGCCGAGGCCAGAGAAAAATGGCCTTGTTTCCTGGATACTGACCAAAAACACTGCTACAATAGTGTTTCCAGGCTGGTAATCACAGTTCAAACAACGAAGGCGCAATTACTGTCAGCGTCTCCAGAGAGATTTCTCTCCACTGGTGGTTAGCCAGGTACCAAGGCTACAATTATGAGATATCTAACAGCGGGTTCTGCTCAGGGAGAGAGCGCCTGATTTAATTAGAAGTGAGCAATCACGACAGCCTGGGTCATTTTTAATTTCCACATACAAGCAGCGCTCATGTACTAATGGCAGGTACACATGTAGCCATCCTACTCCGTCTGTAGCTCTGGAATCAGACTTCACAGGACACAAAATGAACCCAGCATCACAGGGCGGAGCGGCTGCTGTGACCTGGTGCACTTTAGAGACACAGGGACGTGTTATGGTTAGCACTGTACTCTCACTGTAGCTCGTCTCCCTCAGGTTTTCGTTGCAGCTTTCCACTTTACTCCTCTTACAAAAGGCTGCCTTATTCCATCTGAATCAGTCGACGCGCTCTCCTCCAAGCTGTTACTTTCTCCCAAACACTCATCCCACACAGCAGCAGACACTCTCCATCCTATTTTAATTTCCAATTATCCTTAAATCTTCTGTTCACTGCAAATGCGCTAGCTCTTTGCTCGTTTTGTAATCATGCAACTTTTATTCCCACCTCCTCCTCCTCCTCTTCAACTCTTTCTCTCTGTTTGGACTGTTTCCCACTTGTTGCATGGTTTTAAAAGAGGACAGATGACAGGGGCTAATGCATGTGGTAATGTAGGTAATGTGTTATCGAAACAAAACAATCATTTACAGCAAAGCACTGCTGAAAGTTTGCATCTGGCTCCAGCGTTGTTTACTTACTCAAGTCCTGAAAAAATTGACAAAATCCTCAAAAAAGGTTGAATTGCTTCAAGCAGAGCCTTATTTCTTTATCCCAGAGGCTGAAAACAACTAGAGGTGGGGCCTGCATTTCCTTTCAGCAAATGCGGTAGGGTTGGAATGCTGAGCACTGCATTTCAACATGTCAGAAAAGATCTAACATGATGGTTGCTGCTTTTGGTGACAGTTTAAAGACAGGAAGTGGTTGTAGATGCTGGTAGGTTTTACTCTTCAGACTCGCATGAAACTCGCGCTCGGAGCCGGAAGCAGAACATCAGCAGTGCTGACCTTAAAGGAGTTTACTGTCTGTCAGTCGATGTACAGTTACACTTTACATACATATTATGCAAACAGAGTTTGTCTGCACTGTACAGTTTGTGTCCGATCCATTGTATACACACAGAAAACGATGATATTGAATAAAGGATTTATAGAAAGACTTGTGACTCCTTCATTTTAAGGCATCATCCTTGAGTTTCTTCACCCATTCAGCGTTTATGTGTTTGCCTACCTGTCTCACACACCTGATGGTTCCCTCAATAACTCTCTTTCATCCTTTGTGTGAACTGAAGGGCAGCCTGTGTTATCGGCCCCGCAGAAAGGTGCAGGAAGTGACCGACAGCAGACAATTCAGCCGCTTTGCCGGTGACTCACTGCGACTTTGACACAAGAAACGCCTGTGAAGAACGAGCTATTTTTAGAGGGAGAGGAGCTCTCTGTTAATAGCTGCACAAATAAAAGGTTAATGGGCTGTGAGGAGATAAATTACCAATTAATTTGATGATCTTTGAAACATTTTAATGGTTTTTCATACACAATTGTTTGGGCTAGTTAGTCTAGAATGTGAGATTTTTATTTTTTTTATTTTTTGCAGCATAAAGTTGAGTATTGAGGTCATGAAAAGCCTGTGCAGTTGACCTTTAGGGCCACCGTACATAAGTGGCAGTTTGATTTCTGCACAGGTAAGCTTTTACAGCAGTACTAGATATATTAAAATACAACCCCGATGAAGTTGGGACGTACAAACAGGTTTTGGAGCAACACATGCTGCCATCCAAGACACTTTGTCTTTTTCAGGGACGTCCCTGATTATTTCAGCAAGACAATGAAACAAAGACACATTCTGCTCCTGTTACAACAGTGTGGCTTTGTAGTAGAAGAGTGCGGCTACTTGACTGGTCTGCCTGTTCCAGCTTTTTAGGAACGAGTTGCAGACATCAAATTCAAAATGAGAGAATATTTGCAAAAAACACTAAAGTTTATCAGTTTGAACCATGAATATCTTGTCTTATAGTGTATTTAACTGAATATAGATTTAACAGGATTTGCAATTCCAACTACATTGAAACTGGGGTTGTAGCTTCATATTGTGCATGTTACTTTTAACACCATCCTGTCTGAAAATTCCCAACACTGGTTTTTAACAGCATGGCTCAGTTTGCAGAGAGCGAAACCATTAAACTGCTCCATTATCAGACAGATATGAGTGGAGAGAGAGGAGAGACAGCTCTGCAGACACATCCAGACAGGTTGACAGGCAGGATGAGGCATCACACACACACACACACACACATGCGTCACATCTCCTGGCCTCCTGTAAGTGACAGATGAACCAGCAAATACTGTAATTAGGTGTCTGTAATTAGAATCTGCATATGTTAATGTAATGTAAATGAGGTGTACTTTGAAGGGCAACATGGTGTTTAATTAGCAGGAAGAAGCCGAGCTTTCGTTATATCTGGAGAGCTGCGTCCTTCAGATTATTCCACCTGAAGACCTACTGCTGTCCAAGACGGCGCAGTTTCACCCTCCACTTTTTCCTAATAACATTCAGCATTAGCAGCATGAAGCATCTACTTATAGATAAATCTGAAAACGGGACATTAAGCCTCAAACTCCCACTTCTTTTCAAGTCTCCCCCTGTGAAGTCAATTTTTTTTTTTTAAGAAAAGGTCAAAATTTCAGTTTATTTTCTCAAAATGTTGACATTCTATCTCATAAATTTGACTTCTTATCTCATATTTGGACTTCAGGATATTTTGTCAAAATTTTGATTTTATTATCTTGAAATTCTAACCTTTAAACTCAAAATTTAAAATCAATTTATCTTATAAAAAGTCACAATTTCAGACCTTTCTCAAAGTTTTGACGTTCTATCTCAAAAATTGGACTTTTTTTATCTCAAATGAAAATAATATAATAATAATTACTTTTAAAAAAATGTACAATAATTTTGATAATGATTTCTCGAATTTTGACTTTTTCAAAATTGTAATAATTTCTCAAAACTTTGACTTTATTTTCTTTCAATTTTGACTTCTGAACTCAAAATATGAAATCAAATTTATATTGTAAAAAGTCAAAATTTCAGTTTAGTTTCTCAAAAATTTCACTTTTTATCTCAAATTTGGACTTTCTCCTATTTTTGATGTTGTCTCAAAACCTTGACTTTATTATCTTGAAATTTTGACCTTTGAACTCAAAATTGGAAGTCAAATTACATAGTAAAAAGTTTGTTTTCTCAAAGGTTTGACATTGTATCACAAAAATTTGACTTTCTATCTTAAATTTTGGTTATTATCTTAAAATTTTGCCTTCATTGTCTTGAAATTTTTACTTTTAAACTAAAAATTTTGACTTTTTATCCTATTATTCTGACTTCAAATAGGCAAAAAAAAAATCTCATCAAAGCCAGGTTTTTCTTTTTCTTTTTCTTTAACCTTGGAAATGTGCTTCTATAGGACTATTTGAGCATTATATAAGGAACATTTCGCCCCAAATATGTCCAAATCTGCATTTTGACCCATTTTTATGCATCAACTTTCGTCTTCAGTTCACAATTCCATAGCTTTATTTAAGTATTTTGCCTTTTTGTGTATTTTAAACCCTTAACAAACCACAAACATCCACTTCTCTTCAAGTCTCCCCCTGCTGGCCATGAGTGAAAATGCAGCTCCTTCATGAGCCTTCCTTCCCCTTCCACTCCCCCCCTGCAGCCTGTAGGCTTGAATAAACCAATGAGATCACTTTTTCCTGCGGCTAAAACTAAAACTCTATTATTCACAAAGCTACAGAGCTGCTGGGTAATCTCTTATTAGAAAGCAGCCAATTATAGCCGCCAAACAAAATGACATTCTGTTATCAGAGAGCACAAAATGTTTCGATTTCCCCTTCTTTTTGATTAATTTCATTAAAACAGCGCCGAGTTGGGCTTTTTGGGTCCCTTATCTACACATACACACACTCAAACACACACACACATATATAAAAAGATAGCACACCCATGCTGAAGCAATGTGTTTGAGGTAGTGATGAGAGCTCACTCCAGGGCCGCTTTCTGTCTGCTTCATTATCATCAAACACAACAGGCGCTCCACTACATGTGCACACACACACACTTACTTGCATATACTCACATATTAGCATACACATGTTCGCATGCGTCATAGATGGTTTTCATAGCAATCACAGCCACTTCAAGCCTCTTGCAGCTGCTGTGACGTGACAACCCTCTGTCTCCAAACTGTCAGGTGCAGGGATACATCTTCATGGCTCTGCTTTTTTTACTCATTTAGTTTGAATCATTTGTACACGTGATAGTATTAATGCACTCATCTGTTGAAGGAAAGTCTGGAGATGAAAGACGCACGCAATAACAGCATCCCCAAAGCATTCCCCACTCCTAATAAAACATAGATGGGCTTTCATGGGGAGAAATGGATGATTTTCTGGTGATTAAAAACAAGCTATGCTGCTTTTTGCCACACTAAAGAAGTCTGTAAGGGGTGTCCAAATTTTTTTTCAAAAAGGGCTGCATTTATCACTGTGAAAATGACCAAGGGCCAGCAGCTCTTAATGACATATTTGTTAAAGTGAAAGTAAAATATGAGGGCTCTAGTTCTCTGTTTCTTTTGAGTGATTTCTGGAAAATATCAGTCTCTAAAACTCATGGAACATGTTGGTGTCATTGTTACAGACCTATAAGATATAACCTTATCTGGAAAAATATGGCAGGATCAGGACCAGGGCTTAACAATGATGATATATAAGCGTATTTCACCCAGTTAAAAATATAAGAATACAAAACTTGCATTGTTGAGATTTTTTTTCCGCCAATAGTAAATCATGATTTTGAGAAAAAAAAAGTCATAATTTCATTTTTTTTTTCCCTCAAAATCTTGACTTTCCATCTCCAATTTTGAGTTTTTATCTCAAATTTGCACTTTCTTATAATTTTGATCATATTTTCTAAAAATTTCAATTTAATTATCTTGAAATTTTTAGATCTGAACTCAAAATTTGAAGTCAAATTTACGTTAAAAAAGTCAAAATTTCAGTTTTTTTCCCCCCAAAATCTTGAGTTTCTTTCTCACCTTTTGAGTGTTCATCTCAAATTTGCACTTTCTTATAACTTTGATGTTACTTTATAAATATTTTGACTTAGTTATCTTGAAATTTTAACTTCTGAACTCATATTTTCAAGATAATTAAGTAAAAAAAAGTCAAAATATCAGGTTTTTCTCCCCCCAAAATCTTGATTTTCTTTCTCACCTTTTTAGTGTTCATCTCAAATTTGCACTTTCTTATAACTTTGATGTTACTTTCTAAATATTTTACCTTTCTCGAAATTTTAACCACTGAGTTCAAAATTTGAAGTCAAATTTAAGTTTTTATTTTCTTCAAAATCTTGATTTTCTATCTCAAATATGGAGTTTTTATTTCAAATTTGGTCTTTCTTATAGTTTGATAATATTTTCTACAATTTTGATGTAATCATCTTGAAGTTTTAACTTCTGAACTCAAAATTTGAAGTCAAATTTGCATTATAAAATGTCAAAATTTCAGTTTAATTTCTCAAAATCTTGATGTTCTAACTTAAAATTTGATTCTGTCTCCTGAATTTGGCCTTTTAAAAAAATAATTCTTATGATATTATGATATACTTTTTAAGAGTGTTTTTCTAAAATACTTCATCTGCGTCAACTTTCCAACAACCAGAAGTATTTAAATCCTTTTTTTATGT
Source organism: Thalassoma bifasciatum (assembly GCA_008086565.1). Taxonomy (NCBI): domain Eukaryota; kingdom Metazoa; phylum Chordata; class Actinopteri; order Labriformes; family Labridae; genus Thalassoma; species Thalassoma bifasciatum. The sequence continues at coordinate 29,243 of RPOG01002101.1, read as the reverse complement.
TGTATTTCCTCCTCCTTCTTTTTATTTATCACCTCCCTGTCCTTTATCACCCCTCTCTTCTTTTTGTTCCCAACAACAGGAAAAGGGAAGAAAAGGTTGATGGAGAGCAGAGACACGTGACGGCAGGAGCAGAGAGGAAGAGGAATAATTTATCTCTCAGGTGATAAGTGACATTTGATGGACACACACACACACACACACACACACACATACAGGGTTGAGCAGAGCAGCATCCAGTCGGGCAAGCACGTCGTCTGAATACCGATTAACCAATCAGAGAGCATTTCTGCCTGGCACCAGAGACACTCGTTGACTGCTATGGCAACCAAGAAAGCATCATAGGCGAGAGGAGAGGGAGGAAGTGCTTCAGTGTGTGTGTGTGAGTGTGTGTGTGAGGGACAAATTCATCTCTAGTAGCAAGATAAGAACATTGGAATTCATTATTTACAGGTTGAATTTTTTTATTTTTATTTTTTCAGAGGCTGAAGGTTCTGTAACGCCTGTTGTTGCTCTCCACACAGACTGTTTTTCAAGTCTTATGAAATCCTAAAATTTCATTGTGCCGTGTTATTTCCAGCCCTCTTAAGTAACCAGCGCTCCAGCTTTTCTGCTTCCTCTCTGGACGGAGCTGAGAGGACACCGAATCTGACACACTTACGAAACGTTTTAATACGCCAGAGTCCCTGAAAGAGAGAAAAGAGAGCAAAATTAAAGACCCGGAGAGCCTTTGTCTCGCTGCTTTGGCAATATTGTTCTCAACTGTCATGCAAATGAGGAGCAGTGGAGTGAGAAATACAAGGAGAGATGGGAAGAAGAGAGAGAGATAGTCAATGAAAACCCAGGCTGCCAAAAGCAAAGAGTGCGCTTTAATTCCATCTAAATTAAATCTGAAATATCACATTCACACTCCGTACACCATGAAACAATCATTTACTCTACACCACTGCAGGGAATGTGATCGGGCTTCTCTGCATTGAGATGTTTGCTCTAATATGTCACACATCCAGTAGTTATATTCACAGATTAAATCCACACACACTCACACACACAGCAGCCGTGAGTCACTGGTTGGTTGTGTTTTTTTTCTCAGTAATAACATCCACTTACGTCACCTATCGTCTCCGTGGATCAGCTCTGTGTTCGTCCACTCAGGTTGATCTCAAACAAACTGTAACGACATTTGGATCTTATGTAAAAGTTTTGGATGGCTTCGCTAAATAATGTCGTCCTGCCAAAATATAAACCCACACAGGGCTGGAAAATACTCAGACACATTAAACTAAAAGACAGAATAGGTGTACGGCTTTATTATTTACATATTTGGTAGTTGATTGTAGATTAATTGCCATTTATTTTAGGTGTCTACATTATTAACTCTTTAACCTCCTCGACCAAATTTATGCTGCCTTTGTTTTGCTATTTTTATTTTTGTTTTTTTCATGCAAAATGAATTTTTTGCACAGTAGCATTAATCACAAGTAAAATTATTGCAAAAATGATTATTTATTGCACTCGAGTCAAGATTGAATAATTTACAAATGCAGTTTTTCCTTGTTTCATTCAATATTTTCCTCCGTTGAAATAACATTGCTCAATATTTTGTGGCGTATTAACAGAAATCAAAATTGCTTGATGCCCTAGATCAGGGGTGTCCAAACTAAGGCCCGGGGGCCAATTGTGGCCCGCCATCTATTTTTCATATGGCCCCCAGCTGTCATATTGATATGTATTAGTTTTGTAACTTAAATAAAGCATGTTCTAGTTGTGTACATTTACAGTTTCCATCAGATGCTTTAAAAAACTTATACGTATCTGGTAACATCTCAGAAAAATTTGGATTGTGCAAAGGCCACTCGAAAAAAAACAACAAAAAAAACATGACCGGACAAAAAAATGAATTTAAGTTGTGAAATGGTGAAGAAAATACAAAAGTTGATGTATAAAATGGTTCAGAATGCAGGATCAGAAATATTTGGGGTTGAAAATGTTTTTATCACTGTCTTATAAAAAAAATGTGATAAATTCCAGATGCTGATCCTGCCATAAAAAACAACATATTTTTCCCAGGTTTGGTTTTATTTCTCATAGATCTGTGATACTAGCACTGGCATGTTTGACTAAACTTGAAGACAGTTCTTTGTTTGGTTGGTTGTTTTTTTTACAGAAACTACCAAAACGAAATATTTTTCAAATTGAGTGCTCATTTGTTACTTTCACTGTTAATAAATATGTAGGTAAGAGCCACCGGCCCTTGGTCATTCTCACAGTATGTTATACGGCCCTTTGGGAAAAAAGTTTGGACACCCCTGCCCTAGATGTTTATGAGGAATTATTTTCTTACTGAATTAGCATTTTATGTGACTTTTTCTACTATTTGTGGCTTTTGTATGAAATTTCATACAAATGTGTTTCTATTCCTTTTTTTCTTAATGGAGTCGTTAAAGGTTCAAGGGGTAAAAAGAGCAGATATTGCTAATCCTTGTATTGGCTTCAGATTTATTTCAGTCTCTTCTGACTGCTTATAAAGCACAAGGTATAAAATTTCTCCAAATTATTTGTGTATCTCCTGTAAAGTTGTTATTAGAGGGACATATGTTGGTGTTTAATCACAAACAGAGAAGTGTAGGCACTTTATTGTTTCGAAATCATTGTAGTTTTTAAAATGGCAGCAAGACGCTATAAATTTTTATAAAACACATAATCTTACAAAAATAGTCATAATGAATTTTACATGTAAATAACACAGCATGGAACCAACCATGTAATTTCAAACAATTCTAAGACAGAAAACCAAAGGTACGACAAAATAACTTTTGAAATCAGGTCAAATTGACCCAATGACAACAAGAGGGTTGAAATGACTCCATCATGAATGGATTAAAAACAGAACAAAATATTTATCCTTACCTGATCACATGGATTGATAACAAATCGAAATACCAAAATAAACTAATAAACTGACTTTTCACAACAATGCGTCTAATGTAACCTATCGTAACCCATCGTTGTGACTTATTGTAACGCATTGTACTGTACAGAGTTCCTACACATCCTTAAAAAGTCTTAAAATCATGTATTTTAAACTAAGGCCTTTTAAAGTCTTCAATTCATTAAAATGTTATATTCTGGTCTAATATAAATTACTCGGGGCAGGATTTGTTAACGTTTTATTGATTTCATTTTTGTTTTGAGGCACTTTTCGAGAAGGAGATTTAGAGTAAAAACTCTTACAAGCAGCTCATATAATTCATCTGCATCCTTGCGAGACAGTCTATGACTATGGGTCACTGTTTGCACTTTTACATACAGATATTAACCAGTGAGCAACTTTATGTTTAATAAACATTCAAAAAGTAAACTTGAATGGGTCTCATTAAGTGACACATGCTATGATTTGGTTGTAATACAGCCAGATCCCAAAACCATCGACTATATTTATGTGTTTTTGGTCTTAAATTTCATTCGAAGTGGCATTAAAAAGGTCTTAAAAAGTCTTAAATTTAACTTGCCAAAACCTGCAGGTACCCTGATGTACCATAAGCCATTCTAACACATTGTAATGTAAAGTAATGCATTGTAATGTATCGCAACATATCATGACATAAGGTATTGTAACATATTGTAACACATTGTAACATATCATAATGTATTGTGACTGATCACAATGCATCAAATTCTGTTGAGTCATCATAGCACATTGTATGGTATGATCTGGATTTGTAGCACATTGCGTTGTATTGCGACGTATCATTAGGATTCATTTAATGCGTTTTATCACATGATTTCACAACATACAGCAAAATGTTGTAACTTCTTGTACTTGTTCAGTGTCTTTTGGTGTCATACTGAAACTCAACCTGCTGAGTCGCATCATAACGTATCATAACATTGCAACAGTAATAAATCCTGTGGTGTTATAATGCACACTTTAGTATCATATGGGTTGCATTATAATTTGCAATAAATGCTTATTATGCAACACACTGTTACATATTAAATCTTAGCTTGAAGTAAAGTAACTTCCAGTTTTTTGAAAGAGGAACTACTTGTTTAAAAGCAGAAGCAAAGTCTTGGATTAAAATATGGTCTTTTTTGTGTAAACTGTGGGAAAAGTTATTCAACTGCCAAATTCAGAGTGTGCATGTGTGTATGTTTGGTATCTGTGTGTGAGTGACATTATTCAATACAGAGGAGGAGAACAGTGAGTGCATTATTACAAGATCAGGAGGGAACCTCAGCAGGTTTGATATTAAAGTTAGAGAGAAGCCTTTAATATGAAAACTCATCAATATTTCATTTCATATGAATATGATTTCTGTGGAGAGGAGTTTTCAGAGTTACAGCTTCCCCAGTATGTCGGTCATTCACAAAACAGAGCCAGTATTCATTTACAGAGGACGTATTGAGCCTTTCAAAGTCACTGCTCCAGAGAGAGAGAGAGAGAGCACTTCTTCTTGTGAGAATAGAATGTTTTATTTTGGCGGGGACAGAGGGGGAAATGGACTGGAGCAGAGAGAGAAGAGTGCGGGGCACGGGGAGAGATCAATGCCCCGGCTGCTGCACAAAAAGCAGAGAGAGAAATCAAGTGTTTTTCTTGCTTTTAGGCAGCCGTAGGTGTGCAGGTTTGGTGACCTTGGCAACTGGCAACGGAGCAGAACATTTGATTGGTGTGTGTGTGTGTGTGCGTGTGAGTGTGTGTCACATGCAGGGAGGTCAAGATGTCCAAATCAAAAATCAATGCATTCTTCACTTACAGATGCACCACTCCTAAGGCCTGTTATCTTTGGGAAGAAAAGCGGTTTTGTCCTTCTTTTCAGCCGTTAGTTGAGCCTCACAATTAAGTTTTTTTTCTCCTTTTTAGAAAAAGCTTTTTAGTCTGATGAGTCAGACAGTTCTGTCTGCTGATCATAGTGTGAGAGACGTCTGGCCTTCAAGCAATTTCACCCGCGGTTTGTGCTGCCGACACTCAGCTATTTCGGCTTTCAGAGTGGGTAATTGTTCAGGTGTGTGGCAGCAGTCGTTGCGAGCAATTACTCTGGGGTTGTGGGGGGAAAAAAGAAAAGTCCAAACTTTGTTAACCTGCTCTGGTTGATGTTTTTCCAACCTACAGAATGAAGTGGTGTCAGGATGAAGAGGAGAGTCAGGGCTTCAGTGTGTTCACCACAAAATGAGACTTGAAGTGACCCAAGAAGACGGCTCCCAAAGAAAGCAGGTTAGCATTTATTTTGGCTTCAAAGCAAGCCAGCATGTGTTTTGACTACCAATAGGGCTCTTCCCCATGTTTATTCAGTCTTTGATGCAGTTAGGTGTGTTTTTCCAAAACTAGCTGGGTCTATACCGCTCTTTTTGGCTCCCAAGATGGCACTTTAGCACCAGATTTAGCCTCCAAAAGGACAGTTTAGTGTTAATTCTGGTTCCCATGTACTGAAAGGTGTTTATGCTCTCAATAGGGAACGTAACTTGTGTTTTTGCCTGTGGGAGGACACTTGAGCACATTTTGGCTCCCAATTAAACACTTTAGTGTGGGTTTTAGCCCCCTAATAGACAGTACAGGGTTTTTATTTAGGCATCAAAGAGGACTTTTTGGCACACATTTCTGACCTTGTGGCTCCTTAAAGGACACTTTAGTGTTAGCTTGGCCCTCAAGAAAGCAGGTTAACATTTATTTTTGGCTTTTTTCGGCCCAATCCAGATCCAGACGGCTCAATTGCCTGCAATTCAGCTTTGAGGAGAAATTTTCACATGTGTTTAACTCCCGAAAGAATACTTTAACCCATGTTTTGGCTCCCAAGAGGGTAGTTTATCACATCTAACCAGTCATAAGTGAAAGTTCAAAGTGTTTTTCCAAACAAGATGACCTTATAGTCTGCAATTTAGCTTCCAGGAGGTCACTTAAGCATGTGTTTAGGCTCCAGAAAGGGTACTTTAGTATGTGTTTTGGCTCCCAAGAGGGCTGTGAAGCATGTTTAACCAGCCATGGGTGCAATTTAGTGGATTTATTTCCAAACAAGACAGCTCTTTTTTATGCAATTTAGCTTCTAGGAGAGCACTCAAGCATGTGTTTTGGCTCCCAAGAGGACACTTTAACCCATGTTTTGGCTCCAAAGAGGGTAGTTTATCTTGTTTAACCAGCCATGGGTGCAATTTCGTGGATTTATTTCCAAACAAGATGGCCCTTTTTCCTGCAATTTAGCTTCAAGGAGAGCACTCAAGCATGTGTTTTGGCTCCCAAAAGAGCACTTTAGCCATGTTTTTTGACCTCCGAGTGACATTTAAACCCATGTTTTGGTTCCCAAGAGGGTAGTTTAACATGTTTAACCAGCTATAGGTACAGTTTAAAGTGTTTGAGCAAACAAGACGGCCCTATTGCCTGCAATTTAGCTTCCAGGAGGGCACTTAAGCATGTGTTTTGGTTCCATTGAGGGCACGTTTGACCATATTGTGGCTCCCAAGAGGGTAGTTTATCATGTTTAACCAGTTATAGGTGCAGTTTAAAGTGTTTTTTCCAAACAAGATGACCTTTTAGCCCACAATTTAGCTTCCAAGAGGGCACTTAAGCATGTGTTTTGGCTCCCAAGAGGACAGCTTAGTGTTAATTTTGGCTCCTTAACACTTCAGAATATGTTTATTTGAATCTAACAGGTGTTTTGGCTCCCAAGAGGGCACTTTAGCACATTTTGAGAAATGAGACTATATGTGTAAGAAATGTAGTAACACATGGTGCTGTTTTCCTGATAAATGCTTCTACTGCTGCGGTCCATACATCAAACCCTAAGCAGATAAACAAAGAGCCCCACCCTGCTGCCTCCTGCAGCCCCCCCTGCCTGTCCATGCCTCTCTCTCTCTCTCTGTTTTGCTGTCTGTCAGGCAGAGGAGATGGTGGCATTTCCAGCCTGCAGACAGCTTCTCCCATCAGGCCTCATGACTGACGGCAGAAGTGGAGCGCATGGGCATGAATACCAGAGCGCTAATCAACTATTCTTCGCTCATCCTTTAATGTGTCCATCAATCCATCTGGGCGTCCGGGCCGGATAAAGATCTGTGAAAGCGGCCGCGGATGTGATGCTAATACGACACGTTCGATGACTTGAAGCGCAGGAAGGGCACGTCTGCGGGCGTGATGTCGATCAGCTGTTTGCACCAGAGCTTCATAAACAGGAGCATGAGTATGAAACGTCTGTTAGTGACCTCTCACCATCACATGACCATCTCCTGCAGCTTGATTGGTCATTATAAGACTGTGATGCTAACTTTGCAGACCAAATTTACACCCCCTAGTCCCCTCCCCTGACCTTTGTGGAGGTATTACACCTGGAGAGTGTGAGGTTTAACTCCTGTACGAGCACATGCAGCAGGTAGATAAAGCACAGACAGGGAAGGAGAAGCTTCAGGGGCAATGGAAGGAAAATGTCACACAGTGCTGCTAGTTAAAGACGCTCTAACAGGAATTAAAGACCTGAAATCTCCTCAACAGCAGAAATATCCTTATTTCACCTTCAAAGCGGCCTGTACGCGCTCGTCTGCAGAGAGAATATTTCAGCCCTGAGTGCAACCAGACACAACTTCCCGCTGAGGCTCAGAGCAGCGTGTTGACGGGCAGCTCTGCTGTCCTGTGCACGCTGAGGAGCTGCAGCGCTGTGCACAACAAGGAAATCATCTGATCAGAGCGCTGGTAGCTCAGCTGGAACTGTGCGTGCTTGCCTGCTCCTCCTGTTGAACACTCCCTCCTGTCTGCAGCACACATCTAACATGGAGCACACTTTCACATTCCTGCCGCCTCAAATCAACACTTTCAAGCCTTAAATGTCTCAGAAACAGAAGTGTGCACAGGCTTTATGAAGGGCAGGGGTGACAGAAAAACACAAAGAACATGCAGTGTGCAGTTTTGCCATCCAAAGGGGGGATTAAATATGTTGCTAATCACCAGGGCACTTGAGCACATGTTTTGGCTCCCAAAGGGCAATAAGCGCACTTTGAGGATTGGCTCCCATGAAGTCAAGTTAGCATTTATTTGACTTCCAAGCACTAAAATGTGTTTTGGCTCCCAAGAGTGTACGTTGCCCCATGTTTTGGCTCCCAAGAGTGTACGTTGCCCCATGTTTTGGCTCCCAAGAAAGCATTTTATCATGTTAAACCAGCCATGGGAGCACTTAAGTGTGTTTTTCTCCAGAAAGACAGCCCTTTGGCACCCAGGAGGGCACTTTAGCACAAGAGTTAGCCTCCAAGAGGACAGTTTAGTGTTCAATCTGGCTCCCAAGCACTAAAACATGTGTTTATGCTATTAAGAGGGAACATAATTCATGTTTTTGCCACTGGGAGGGCACTTGAGCACATTTTGGCTCCCAAAAAGGCACTTAAGTGTGTGTTTTGGTTTCAATAGAATGCACTTTAATGTTAGCTTGGCCTGTAAGAGAGCACTTTGATATGTGTTTTGGCTCCCAAGACGGCACTTTAAAACTAGATGGCTCTAGAGTGCTCTATATGGCTTCTAAGAGGGTTCTCAAGCATGTGTTTTGGCTCCCGAGGAAGCAATTTAGCATGTGATTTAGCGCTCCAAGAGGGCAGTTAAGTGTTTATTTTGGCTCCCAAAAAGGACTTCATGGAAATAACTTTTGCTCCCAAGAATTTTGCCCCTGAAAGAACATGCAAAAGCTTGTTTTGGTTCCCTAGAAGGCGCTTAAGTGTGAGTTCAAGTGTCCAAGAGGTTAGTGAGGCATCACTTTGGCTCCCAAGAGTGCATTTATCATGCTTTAACCAGCTGTTTCTTGTAGTTTTGTGTGTTTTCCAATTAAGAAAGTGCACTTTTTTTTGGTATTTTTAGCACTTTGGCGTGCTTTTTAAGTTCCAAGAGGGCACTTTGGCGAGTGTTTTGGCTCCCGGGTCATTTAAGCATGTGCTTTGGAACTCTACAGGGCATCGAGTGGCACTGTGCATGTTTCTGCTCCTAAGAGAGCACTTTGGGGCACATTTATCTCCAAAAGGGCACTTTAGGCCCCCAAGAGGACAGTTTTGGATTCAATATGGCTCCCAAGCACTTCAGCATGTGTTTTTGCTCCCAAGAGGATACTCAAACTCCCCAAGATGGTAATTTATAATGCTTAAACCAGCCTTTGGTGCAGTGAAGTGTGTTTTTATCAACCAATCCAACCCTATAGCAAGCAACTTGGCTTCTAAGAGGGCTTTTCAGCATATGTTTTGGTTCCCAAGAGGGCACTTAAGTGTGTTTTTTGGCTCCCAAGAGGACAGTTTATCATGTTCCTACCAGCCAAGGGGGTGAGTTAGTGTCTGTCTTTCACTTTTCATTCTCCTCTTAAGGGCACTTTTGCAAGATTTTGGCTTCCAAGTCACTTAAGCATTTGTTTTTTTTGCCCTCAAAAGAGCCTCTGGCATGCATTTTGGCTCCCAAGAGGATATTTTAGTGTGTGTTTTTCAACAATATGTCAAAGGTTTGGATCGCTGAGTGCATGGTTCAGAACGGGGGAGCAGGAATGTGAGCCTGCTGCAACACATTTTTTACAGCTTCTCATTCTTCATTTCAGATGATCTAATTGAAGACAAACATAAGTGACCTGGATTCACTTCAAAAGGTAAGAACTTTGAGAGAATCCTCACATGTGTTAAGTTTCTGAGTAAAAGTACCAAACTAAACATACATACCCCTTAATGTGCAGCTCTAATTAGCTTCATTAACATCCTACAAATGCAAATATCCAATTAATGCAGCACAGTTCATCCTCAGGACTCTTGTTAGAGCAAACAGGGAAGAATCAGAGGTGGAAGTCCCGGGCAGGATGAGAGCTTTTTTTAAATTTAGATCTTCAGTGAGCTGAAAGGAGAAGCCCTGCTCTGTTCTGCTCTGTTCTCTTCTTCTGCCTGAGCTGAGGTTTAAACTAAACACACAGCAAACTGTGGATTCAGCTGGCAATCAGACGGAGAAGAGAGAGAAAGAGAAAGAGAGAGAGGGGGGGTGAGACAAGGTGGATAAAAAGGAGGAACAAGAATTCATCCATCTGATAAGATTCTCTCTGATACACCTGCTCCCAGAAATGCTGGTAAATGTCAGCTGTCTCAACTGACGACACACACACACACACAAACACACGCTGACGTTTTCTCACCTTGAGCTCAGGATCAGAGCCTGAGTCGACCCATGAGGGAGTGAAGGAGCCTTTAATTTATGACGCACAGAGAATTAAAGAGAGGACAGAAAACTCTTTCCAGTGACATAAAGGATGCAGGGAATGCTCCGAAAAGCAGCGTCCTGACTGATAACTCTGATCCTGAAACCTCCCTGCTCCTTGAAATGAGAAGTAGGAGAATAAAGGAGAATAAAGGAGAGTAAAAATGAACATCTGGGTTTTGTGTCTGTTCCAGCTCAGCAGTCAGGACTCTCAGCCTCTCGGGACTCCGGCTCTCTAAATTGACAATTTTCTCCGAGTGTTATCCACAAAGACGAGAGGTTGTTATAGCACGGAGGCGTTGGAGGGATGGCTCTCTGGACGAATAAACAGGTGCTCACACAGACACACACTCACAAAATGCACAAAAGCAGCAAATCAACACTGAAGAAGGAGCTTTTAGACCCAGAAAATTCTACAGGAGTAAAGATGCTGAAAACTCCTCTGTGAGAACATTTTGCTCTAAAATACAATGACAACTCTAATTTGACTAATTTAATGAACAAGCATCTTGTGGAAACAGATTTTCTACATGAGACAGGAAGTGCTGCTACTCCCTCTAGTGGTCAAAGAACTGCACTGTTGTGAAACATCAGACTCTTGTGTGACTTCTCTTTAAAATACTAAAAATAAGATATACACTGCCTGGCCAAAAAAAATAGTTCCCTCCTGAATTTGAGTAAGTAAATACGTACAAGTCCCCTATTGGATAATTACTGCATAGGTGGTTGTCTTGTAGCTAGCAACAAGTTATTTACAACCATGGAGAAAGACACATCCTGTAGTTGTGAAAAAGATGTTTGTCTGTTTCTGAAGGGTCAAATCATTGGTATCAAGCAGAGAAAACATCTAAGGAGATTGTAGAAATGACTAAAATTGGGTTAAGAACTGTCCAACACATTATCAAAAACTGGAAGGATGTGGGAAACCATCATCTTTTGCGCATCAGGGTAAAAAGAGAGGCAGGTGAAGTGATGCACCCATCATGCGTAGTGCCTACTGTACAAGCCTGTAGTGCAGTGCTATGATCTGAGGTTGCTGCAGTTGCTTAGGTCTCGGTTCAGCAACATTATATGCTACAGCAACCAAGCTTGCTACTTATTTTATCATGTCACTATCAAATTTAGGTTATTCCATCAACAGATTTTTTCTGCCCTAATGGCACGGGTAATTCCAAAATGACAATACCAGGATTCATTGGGCTCAAGTAGTGAAAGAGTGGTTCAGGGAGCATGAGATGTAATTTTCACATATGTCCAGACCTTAACCCCATCAAAAATCTTCGGGATGTTCTGGAAAAGATTTGCGCAGTGGTCAGACTCTCAGATCTTGGTAAAAAATGTATGCAATACATTTTGCGGCATTGCAGAAGCTTATGGAAACAATGTCACAGTGAATGTGGCTGTAATCAAAGCTAAAAGTAGTCCAACCAAATATTAGAGTGTGTGAACTTTTGTTTGGCCAGGCAGTGTGTATTTACATACAGCGTTTTACTGCTTTTGTAAATTAATAATGCTCAAAGTAATGACAAATAAATAAAAATGTGTGACACTTATGACTGAGTATTAGGGCCACATTAGGAATTTTAATTTTTTATGCTTCATATTTTACTACGAGATTAAAGTCAAAATTATAATTACGTCATTATTTTCGACATTTATCTCATTGTAAAATAATTAGTTTTGACTTAAATCTTGTTGTAAAATATGAAGTAAAATTTAAAAAAAATCTTAATGTGGCCCTAATACTCTGTCGTGTTCATGCAATTGAATATTTCATATTGTATATTTTTATTTATGTGTCATTACTTTGTAGAAATCAGTTTTCAATTTGACATCAAAGGGATTTTTTCAGTTCACAAAAGCCTTATGTTGTTGAGTATGACTGATATACCAAAGCAATAAAAAGGTGAAATGTCCACAGGGGTGAATACTTCTTGTGCACTGTATATATAGCAACAGCATTGATGTGGTTAAAGCTCCCCCTAGTGGTGGATATGAGGAGAGCAGCTTCAGCAAGAAGAACACTCTCAATTTCTTGTCCTGACACCTGTTGATGAGCTTATTATAATAATTTCAGGGACTTTTAGAGAAGATTTTGACAATGTAAAGAAGTCAAAGTCATAGACAAAGTCATATAAAAACATTTTTATTATTAAAGAAGAAGCAGGATGGTTTGTTTCCCTGTATTCTATACATTATGTGCTATACAACATGGAGGACAGATGGACACAGGAGGAGGGTGGAGGGAGATTTAGTTCACAAGAGCATGAGGGGGGGTCGTGAGACAGCAGGTCATGTGACCAAATCCAGCACCAGTTTGTTTCATGTACCTGCTGAGAGAAGGAAAATAGAGTTTCATAGCCTGTTTTTCTTTAGATGAACTAAGAGGAAGGTTGGTACGAATTGTCTGGTTTTGGTTGCAGCAAAGGATTTGAGCATTCTTTCTAACGGCCACCAGGGGGAGACTCAATAATTCAACATCTTTGATCACACAACCACCACAAACAAAGAAAGGCTTCTCTTCATAGACCTGTGTGTGAAAATAAACCACCAGAGTTCATATATGTTCGCGTTACATTCTTTGAACATGGAGGATTATGTACAATTTACAAAGACACGTCTGATAGTTCCTGTTGTGTATGCGGTGAGGTTGTCGTGGTTGTTGAGAGGATTGTTTCTCAGGCGTGCAGCTTCTCTCACACAGGTTTTTAAAGCAGAAACAGCTGCTGCATCATGTCTATTATCACAGGCACCAAGACAAATATCACACAGGATTATAATCAGAGTCTCAGGATTACAGGAACAAACACACAAAGATGTGCAGTCGAGTAAGATTCCTCTTTCTCTCAAAGGACTCCAGTGGCATTAAAGAGTGAAGTAACAGCTGATTCTTTTAATCCTGTCTTTATCTGCTTCTTTTTTACTATTTCACACAGTTAAATGTACTTTACAAGCCTTCAACCTTACAAATGTAAAGACTTAAGGTGGAATATTTACAGAAGAGGATGAGGGCCACAGAAAAAATAATATAAATAAGGTCCAATATTTTTTTTATTATAGTTTATTAAAAAAAAGTCAGAATTCTAAGACTAAAGTCAAAAATATGAAGAAAAAAAGTTAGAAGTCTGAGAATAAAGTTATAGTCTGACTTTAAAATCAGAATTCTAAGATTAAAGTCAGACTATGACTTGAATCCTAGAAGGTCGACTTTATTCCCAGAATACTAACTTTATTCAGAATTTTGATTTTGAGCCAATAATTCTGACTTTTTGTCACAATTCTGACTTTAATCCCAGAATTCTCATTTTAATTTGAGAATTTTGAGTTTTTACCTGGAATTTTGACTGTAAGTTTTAATTTTGACTTTTTACTCAAAACTCACAAAGATTTAAGGAATTCTAACCTTTTACAATTTTGACTCTAATCTCAGAATTCTCACTTTTTATCCCAAAACTTAAAACTAAAATCTCAGAATTTTGACATTTTGCTCAGAATTTTGGCTTAAATCTCAGAATTTGACTTTTCCCCGGAATTATGGTTTTCATTTCAGAATTTCAATTTTTTTTTTAATCAGACTTCTGGCTTCAATCTCAGAATTCAAATTTATTTCCCCTCAGAATTCTGACTAGAATCTCAGAATTTTGAATATAATCTTAAAACTTGGACATTAATCCCAGAATTCAGACCCATTTTTAGAACTTTCTTAAGTCTTAGAATTCTGACTTTAATCTCCAAATTCTGCCATTAAATCAGAATTTTGCCGTTTTCCTTGGAGATCTGACTTTAGTTTTTTTGAAATACTGATTTTTAATCCCAGAATTCTGTCTTCTATCTTAGAATTTTGACTTCTGACAGTAATTTTTGAATTTTGACTTTGATCCCAGAATTCTGAGTCTTGGCTTGTAATGAAGTATATGAAATAAAATATTATTCAACTTTGTTTTTTTTCAGAGTCCCTTATCCTCTTCGAAAAGAATTACAGGCAAAATGAAGACAAGCGGGTTAAAACCATCTGTGTGAGAGAAGCCTCCACGCCTCTGGAAGCTGTCTGGTGTGTATGTGTGTGTTTAAATCCTCTGTGTGATTGTGATTGGACAGCTGACCTGACACACTGTAAAAACCCTGCACTTTAAGGAGGAGAGTGGGGAGGACTAGGGTTGGACCCATATTTACTGACAGACGTTTCTGCGCCTCAAAAATTTCCCCTTGAAGCTTTTTATTCGTTGCTACGGAAACAAACTGACAGTCTGTCAGAGAGATATGGGTTCAACCCCAGTGATCGATGTGAAGCCACAGGTGTTGAAGTGTAAAGATGCAAATACACACACACACTTTTTGCATAAACTCTATTTACATACATTAGATGTTTTTGAACCATAGACGGCGTAAAAAGTGGACGTAGCATCACGGTTTGGAGTCAAATATTCAAACACTCATGTGATTGGCTGAAAGGTACAACTGCACCTGAGAGCGAGGTTCAAGTTTTTAACAAACTAATAGTTGGAGTTTCAGATGCTGCGTCCACTTCCTGTGTACAGTCTACGGTTTTGGCGACCACGCTAAGGCATGCCATGTGAGGTGGCGCTGAGCGACTCAGTCTGCTAGCAGCTTTTGTTTCCTCATCTTCAGCCCGAAAAGCCTGTTTCCCCTCGTGTGATGTCATCTCTTGGCGACTCCTTCCAGAGCAGCTCTGTGAGATCGCTCCTCCAAGGCATGACATCATCGAAACACGCAGCGCTCGTAGCCTGCATCGTGATGTCACACCCCGCGCTCATATGAAGATGCTGGAGCCATCAGGTCAGATGTTGGACAGTCGTCGCCCACGGGTGGCGCCCAGGGACGCTCGCAGCCTCGGCTCTCGGGCCCTGCAGATAAACAGTCCATGTTAATGAAAAAATCCTCACCTGTGATCTATTAGCTTGTAATCTGTGTGAAAGGTCCACTATTCCTACTGTGAAATGACACAGAGGTGGATCACTGCTTTTTGAATTTGCACTTGGATGTTTTAACATGACAATGATCCAAAACACAAGGCCAAGTCAAGCTGCCATTGGCTACAGCAGAATAAAGTGAAGGTTCTGGAGTGGCCATCTCAGTCTCCTGACCTCAATATCCTTGAGCCACTCTAGGGAGATCTCAAATGTACAGTTCATGCAAGGCAGACCAAGAATTTACAGGACCTGGAGGCTTTTTGCCAAGAAGAATGGTCAGTTTTACCATCTGAGAAAATAAAGACCCTCACCCAAAAGCTGCTAAAGGGGGGCGAAACACGGTATTAGCCTGGGTATGCAAACTTATGAGCACAACTCTATTATTACAGAGAGTCATTGCAGTAGGACCAACCTGTAGTGCTCGTTGAAGTCCAGCCTGAAGCTGAGGAAACGCAGACTCTCATCTGAGCTGGTCATCAGCAGCACCAGGAACTGCTGCACGATGCTCTGAAAGAACAAAACGTGTTACAAGAGCTGGAGCGTGGTGATGAAAGTGACGGCGTTCTGCTCCTGGAGGGGGTTCAGACTCTCACCTGGTAGCACTGGGTGAGGATGCGGAGCTGAGCGCGCATCTTTGGTACCATTTCCTGGAACTCCTGAATCCTCTTCTTCTCCTCTGCTTCTTGCTCGGCGGTCACTCCCCACTCGCCCTGGCAAAAAAAAACAGGCTCAGATGATGAAGACACACACTTCCTTCTTGTAAAAGAAGTGAAGAAACTCCTCCTACCTCCTCCTCTCTTTGCCTCTTCTTCTCCTCAAACTGCAGCCTGAGGCTGAGCTCCTCCAGGGCCGAGCGGTACAGGGAGTCCTGCGCGTTCTGGAAGGCGATGATCTGGTCGAAGATGGCTCTCAGCTGGTTCAGGAGGGACTGGGTGAAGAAACGGGTGTAGAATTAGTGTGAAGATAGTGTGTGTATGTGAAGGCTTGAAAGGAGTGCGCGCGAGTTACCCTGCTGTTGTTGTCCAGCAGACATCTGGAGATGATGGTGTCCAGGAAGACTTCGTGAGCCGCGATGATGTGGTCCAGATCCTGAGCCTGCTGCACTTTGTTCCATAGTTCATCCCAGGAGCACTCCAGCACCTGTACCAAAACACAAAAATGACCTGAGACATCCCTATTTTTCTCTCCGCAGCGCCCTGTTCAGTTCTATTAGAAGGAAAAAGAGTACAGGAGGAAGGAAGAGGGAAAAATGTAAATACCAGACAAGGTCCCTGGAGGTGGGGTGGGGTAAAAAAAAACACAACAAAACTCAAAGACTTGCACAGCACCTGCACTAAAACACACAAAACGCCCCAAAAAACCCTGAGAAGTCCCTTATTTTCCTTTTTCAGAAAAGTTCAGTTTCACTTTATTTTCTAATGCACATGTTTCAGAGCAACAGAATTTTTACATTTCAGGTGCATCCCGTCCAAAAAACATAAAAAAGACACGAGGCACATAACAGGTGGAGGAAAGGAGTAGGAAAACTGTTAGTGCCCTGTTTCACTAAGGGGAAAAAGAGTACAAGAGGAATGAAGAGGGGGGAAAGAAGCAAATACCAGACTAGGCTCCTGGGGTGGGGTGGGGTAAAAAAACACCTCAGCACATGAGCAACATAAAAACTAGGGATGCACAATAAATATTGGTTGATATTGGAGACATGACAAGACAAGCAAAGCGCAACATGTTCCCTATCAACACAGGTTATGTTTCCTCACTTTGTCAATAAGTATTTTTATTATTTTGCACAGAAAAATGAATATCATTTAACAAATGTGATAAGAGTATGCGCCATTTTATTTTTGATGATCTCTGCAATTTGATGTACGGAAAAAATATCGGTATAATTATCTGTTATCGGCTAATTGCGTTGTAAAATAACAAAAACCATTACAACAATAAAACTCGGAGACTTGCTAAGCACTCTAGTACCTGCACCAAAATACACAAAACACCCCAAAAACCCTGAGACATCCCTTTTTTTCTCTCTTTCAGAAAAGTTCCAGCTCCTCGTGAACAAACTTCCTCCTAAAACTAACTTCACCTCACTGCTGATCCTGTAAATCAGAGCCTTGCGCTGCTTTTAACCGCACCGTGAGCTGTAATTACTACCTTTTACAGCCCGAGACAGTAACAGCACTGCTAATGGCCTGACCTCAAAGGTGATGTAGTACTGCATCTGGTGGATGAAGTGGACCATCTCGGAGGCCAGGATGTGACACTGATGCAGGACGCTGGAGAGCTCTGGAGGGAGAACGAGGACAACAGCAGGTTGTAAGTGAATTCATTTTTGTGAAAATGATAAGGTGAGATTGTGTCATTTTTCTGTACCTGGCATTGTCTTGAGCAGCTTGGCGTTACACATCTGTCCTTTCCAGATGTCGGTCAGCGTGTACTCCATCCTCTTCGCCCTCCACAGGAAGTTAAACACCCGCAGGTAGTGTCCCATGCACTCTCTTGTGAACACCTGAAACACAGACATATCTTGTTGTTTTCTGCACACGGATGAATGGGAAGTTGTGTTTAAAGAGAGTTACAACCCCAATTCCAATGAAGTCGGGACGTTGTGTAAAACGTAAATAAAAACAGAAAACAATGATTTGTAAATCCTGTTTGAATAATATTCAATTGAATACACCACAAAGACAAAATATTTACTATTCAAACTAATAAATTTTATGGTTTTCTCACAAATAATCAGGACATGCAGGTCTGGACTGCAGGCAGGTCAGTCTAGTTGTCGCACCCTTTTACTACACACCCCCATACCATCACAGATGCTGCTTTTGAACTTTGCGCTGGGAACAATCCGGATTGTCCTATTCCTCTTTAAAACCACATCCATGATTTCCAAAAAGAGTTTCAAATGTGGACTCATCAAACTACAGCAGACTTTTCCACTTTGCCTCAGTCCAACTTAGATGAGCTTAGGCCCAGAGAAGCCAGCGGTGGCGGCGTTTGTGTGTGTTGTTGATATCTGACTTTGTCTTTGCATGGTAGAGCTTGAACTGTCACTTGTAGATGTAGTGATGAACTGTGTAAACTGACTGTAAATTGTTTTTTGAAGTGTTCCTGAGCCCACGTGCTAATATCATTTGCACAATGATGTGAGTTTTTAATGCAGTTGTTGACAAAGTGGTGAACCTGGCGCATCCTTTCTTGTGAAGGACTGAGCCTTTTGGGGATGCTCCTTTTATACCCAATCATGACACTCACCTGTTTCCAATCAACCTGTTCACCTGTGGAATGATCCAAACAACTGTTCTTTCAGCATTCAGCAACTTTCACAGTCTTTTGATGACCTTGTCCATGCTTTTTAAGAACGTGTTGTAGGCATCAAATTCAAAATGAGTAAATGTCTATAAAAACAATTATCATTTTGAACAATAAATATCTTGTCTTCATGGTGTATTCAAGGTTTAACAGGACTTTCAAATCATTGGACTTTGTTTTTTTTACATTTTGTACATGTGTGTGTGATACCGTAGCAATGGGTCCATCCACATGGTAGTCCAGACTGAAGACGTCCCAGCCTGTATCACCTGGTGACACCTGATGTTGAACAGAAAGAAAGAAACTGTAGTTTCACTCTGATTTAAAGTTTTTAATCCAACATGAGTTCAACTTTACCTCGAGGAGACGAACATCCAGTCTCTTCAGGATCTCTGCGTTGTCAAACTGAGCGTTGGTGGCTCTGACCGCTGTCTCTAAGATGCCGGTCAGGTTGTGTTGGTACAAAGTTGTGGCGGGGCGCGCCAACTCTGGTCTGAGACATAAACAGAAACACTTGAGTAACAGAGAGAGAGAGTTTTGTGGGAGACATGTTCTGAAGAGAAAGCGTTTGCTGACTTGAGCAGATCCATGAGGTGTCTGATGAAGTCTCCCTGTCCCAGCAGCAGGTATCTCCTCATGGCCTGCAGGTGCTCCAGCAGCAGGTAGTTGCGGTTGAGGACGTCCAGCAGGTATTTGCTAGTGTCGAAGTAGGCGGTGTCGATCTTCTCCTGAAACGCCCCCTCCAGGTCGGACAGCAGCTCTGCAGCTGGGAGGAAAAGGGATTCAATTTTTACTGCGATCGAACCTGATGCTCGGACAGTAGGCACGTCACCAGCTGATCCAGTAAGAGCCACAGATCAAACCTGAAGTCCTGCAAGCTAAATCGATGAAGCTAAGTATACCTCACTCCTCTTCACCGTCTGAGGCAGAAGAGGACGAGGTCAGCGGTCGAGCGGTAAGAGCATCGATCACTGCCAGTCAAGTCAGCTCCGTCAATACAACAACATCAATACGACGAGGACACCAAACTGGCTCATGTCATTACAACATAAATATCAACAACAGACGCCCAACGTGCAAGCAAACACAAAGTATCTATATTTTCAGTTAAGTTGTTGATGCATTGTCTTCTGGCGTCTTGGAGGATTGCCGGAGCTGGGACGGAGCAAGCATGTGACAGAGCCAGAGGAACCAAACGAAAGTCTAACATCCTTTTAAGTGATTTACCGTCTTTGGTTGTGTCTGCAGACTTGGACGCTGGTGTGATTTTGCCGGGGGGCGTTCTGTCGTGACAGACCTGATGCAGGAAGTTGATGGATTTCCCGATGAGCAGGACCTGGAAAGGAGAAGAGGAGAGGAGTGGATATCTTCTGTTACATTATTACTTAAAGTGGCTGTGAGTAGGATCTGTGTGAAGTGGATTGCAGCAACTCCCTTGAGCCAGAGGACTTGCACAAACAGTCCTGACTTGTGTATTTGTTTTGAAAGTGAAAGTGAAATTAGATTGGATAGTCTTTTTAATTCTACTTTTCTTTGTTCAAGACAACTTTTTAGACTTTTTAAACTTCTAGATCACTTAGAAAGTCCTCACAGTCCCTTTAAAATGATATAAAGTGTGTAGATTTAATTGAAGTGGTGTATTGGCGTTTTTACCTTGCGGGCCTGGTCCATGGTGATGAAGGTGGGGATCATTGACTTTCTGAGGGAGTATTTATCGTGCCACAGACGGTCTGTCTTCACGTTGGGGTCTGATGCGACAAAGAACTAAAAATAGAAAAGGTGAAAACATTCAGATTTTTAGAAAACCTTAGGAAATCATTACAACGTTTGTCCAGCAGAGGGTGCAGACTGAAAGAGTTATGAGGCTTAAAAACCTTAGAAATTGAATTCAAAGGTGCAGTAACACATCTCGGTTGATATAACTGTATCTGCGTTTTAATTATGAACACATCTATTTACAGGAGAGTGAGGCGAGATTGTGAAGTGATGTCGATGAAGCTTGTGATGAGAGTCGGACGTGAATAGATCAGTCGATGTTTGAGGCTTTTATCCTTCGCTGTGTTCACTTAGAGTCCATTTACTTCGACTATAATGGCCACGTTGAAGGCTGCTGATGTGACTTTCAGGAGCTTTAGGTCACAGAAGTCACATTTAAAGACCAAAAAGGTACAAATTCTCTAATTTAGGTAACTCTTTTTGATTCTTTTGATATTAAAATGGGTATTTTTGGACTTTTTAGGTTTTATCTAAGGCTTGCAACTCACTGCAAAAGTTTCCAGGAAGTTTTTGAAGTTCTCTCCAAGTATATTTTCACCTTAAAGGCTCAATAACTTAGTCTTAAACACAGCACTTAAGCCCTGTGTCCATGTAGACAAACAGTTAATCCTGCACACTTTAAAAAAAAGAGACAGAGAGAGAGAGAGAGAGGGCAGGGAGAAGTAAAGGAGAAGCATCCATCACTGAGCTCTCCATTACGCTGCTCTCATCAGTCCTCATTTAAAGAGCTGTCCAGCCTCTCCTTTATTTCTCTCATCAGGGTCAAACATCAGAGCGCTTAAAAACAGCAATGTTCCAGAAATGAGCTGTAAATTCCTGCTGGAGCCAAAGAAAGCATCTCAACTACTAAAAGCTTCTGTGTGTGTGTGTGTGTACCTCGTGGTAGGTGTCCTCCAGCTCCCCGTCATAGATCCAGCGGTAAAGGAAGTTGAGGATGGGGTTGGACACCAGGCTGAGGATGTGCTGCACCAGCGCTCTCATCTGTGGGTCTCCAGTTTTCCCGTAAGAGTGGACGGCCGAGGCTAGCTCCCCACCTTTACGACCTGTTCGGTGTTCGACAAACCCAGTTAAACGTGGTTACTTTTTGAAAATGCAGCGATGATCCACGCCTCGAGGAGCTCACCTTGGCAGAAGTCGACGAGGGCGGCCAGCGTTTTGAGTCGAACTTTGGGGTCGTACGTCCAGACCAGGAGCTTCCTGAGAGTCAGAGTGCTCTCTGTGCAGACGGTCACACCCTGCTCATCCTCCACCTGTAACTACAACACACACAAACACACATACACTGACCTCTTCACCTTTCCATCAGAGCATTTTGTGGGCAGTGGTGTTTAAAGAGGTGGGGCCAAAAACACGCAATACAGTGGCCTCTTGGGAACCAAAACAAATGCTGAAGTGCCCTCCTGGTGGGCCAACTACACCTAACTGTCACTTTTGCTGGTTAAAGCATGATAAACTGCTCTACTGAAAGCCAAAACAAATGCTGAACTGCCCTCTTGGGAGCAACAATACACTTAAGTGTCCTCTGAGGAGCCAAAACGCATGCTTAAGTGCCCTCTCTGGAGCAAAAAAAATATGCCCCTCTAGTAGCTACATGCATGCTTATGTGCCTTCTTGGGTGCCAAACTAATGCTGAAGTGCCCTCTGGGAGCAACAATACACTTAAGTGCTCCGTTAAAAGCCAAAAAACACCTTAAAGTTCCTTTCTTGTAGTAAAATGCTTGTTAAAGTGCCTTCTTGGGAGCCAAAACAAATGCTGGAGTGCCCTTCTGATTGGCCAACTACACTTACCCCCTGAGCTGACCAAGTAAAACATGATGTACTGTTTGCTAAGGAGCCTAAACACCTGCCAAAGTGCTCTCTTGGGAGTCAAATCATGTGCTTAACTGCCCCCAACTGCCTCCAATGTCTGCACATGCCTCTGATAGTGAGCTGTAGTTTCACGGCACTGAGTGTTTCCTGTGTGTACCTGTGAGTGTAGCACAGACAGCAGCCTGTAATACTCCTTCAGCTCCTGGTGGAGGGAGGCACAGAAGCTCTGAGGACAGACAAGAACACACAGGTGTGTTAGTGGAAACAAAGTTCAACACATTATTCCTATTTTCCACTTTCAGGCGCAGACTCACCTGTCCCACCAGTCCAAAGGCTCGGTCCAGGCTCCTGGCGTCGGTGTACTTCCTGACTTTGTTGTGGAGCCAGCCCAGCTCGGCCAGTCTGCTGCTGGTGTCTCTGAGGGACTTACACAGCACCACCTGGTGGGGAAGAGCAGCTATTACAACAAGAGAAATTACACTACAGCATCATTTATTTTAATTATTGAGAAAACAAAAGAAGTCATTGCATGTTTTGTTTTTTTCCTTTTTTTAATTAAGGCTCATAGTCCAGATTTTTATTCAATATTTAAAACTCAAAATAAAACTTGGATTAACTGAAATGACTTGGACTGACCAAACCCAAAGATCTTAAACAAGCTTCAAAAAGAGCCGAAATCACCTCAAAAAAAAAAAAAAAACATCCTCCAAATCATCTCTGCCCTGCGTCTCCTCTCCCGCCAGCAGACTGACCACAGTCTAAGTTTAGCAGCGCTCAGAGATCGTGGGACAGGTTACATCTGAGGCTTATCGACAAAAAAAAACCCAGAGGAGGAGGAATGAAAGCGCGGTGAAAAGAGGAAAACAGAGGTCGATGTGGATCGGAGCCAAAGAGCTCTGTATTGATCTGTTGAATCTCTCTTTTAAGTTCAATCATCCCCAATAGATATGATATTACACACACGCAGAAACGTATTCTTTCAAAATAAAAGAGGGAAAAAATACTTTCTCAGCCCCTCCTCTTTCCTGCTTCACCCTCTGCTACCTGCTGATCTACAGACTCTAATAAAAGTTTACTGCGCAGCGTGCCGGCTCGGGGGGTCCAGGTACCTTGCTGTCTATTTTGTAGCAGTTCTCCTGGGCGCTCATCTTGATGAACTTGCCATCGATTCCCTGGAAGACGTAGAGGATGTCCCGCACCAGCACGGCCTCGCTCACCTCTCCTGTAGCCACAGAGGACGAGTTAGGGACAAAGAGCAGAGGTTCTTTAAGTTCAACTCCAGAAGAAAAGTGTTCAAAACTCTTGGTTTTCATGCACTATGATGTCCTCTGAAGAACAAAAAGTCTGCTCTGTCAAAATAAAAGCATGCTAAACTGCCTGGCCAAAAAAACAGTCGCCACTTGCTTAAAATAGCAACCTCAGATCATAGCACTGCCCCCACAGGCTTGTACAGTAGGCACTACCCATGATGGGTGCATCACTTAAACTGCCTCTCTTCTTACCCTGATGCACCCATCACTCTGGAATAGGGCTGGGCAATTAATTGTAAATCATATTAAATAGCAACATGTCCTGTTGCAATGTTTTAAGTGCAGACAGTGCAATATTTCTATAACCAGAAATGTGTCAAAATATCTGATATAGTTTTTGCAGTAGATGTTTTTTGCTCAACACCAGAGTTACTGAACCCTGCTTAACCAAAAAGACAAACTGTTAGTGGTGAAAAGTGGCAAAAACAGCAAAGGGTAGCAATAAAACTTAGCTTGAGGCTGTAAAAGTTGCCAAAAAGCAACAAAAATTGGCATTTAAATTGGGATAAAACCTGGAAATACTCAAAAATTCCTCCAGAGTCCAATATTCATGTTCCCTGACAAACTGAAGCCTTTTTTCCTTGGTGTTTTTTTAAGGCTTCACAGCTGTTCAATCCTGATGCCTTCAGTTCCCTTTGCATTGTGCATGTGGAAATGCTCTTACTTTCACTATTAAACATACCCCTGAGTTCTACTGTTGTTTTTCTTCCATTTGATTTGGCCAAATGCTTAAGTAATCACCAATCACTATCATTCAGGTTTTTTTTTCCGACTACGGATGGTTCCCCACCATCCTTCCAGTTTTTAATAATGTGTTGAACAGTTCTTAACCTAATTTTAATTTTCTGCATCAATTTCCTTAGATGTTTTCTCTGCTTGATGCCAATGATTTGACTCTTCTTAGACAGACGAACATCTTTTCCACAACCACAGGATGTGTCTTTCTCCATGGTTGTTTAAGAAATTACTCATGGCATCAGCTGTGGTTAAATAACTTGTTTCCATGCAGTAATTATCCAATAGGAGGCTTGTACCTATTTGCTTAGTTAAATCCAGGTGGAGACTTTTTCTTTTGCCAAGCAGTGTATAATGTTTGCTTATTCTTTAACTCATGACTGTTGTTCAGGTTACTCATCACTGACCGTCTCTGCGAGCTGGTATCACTCTGCTGGACGGCGCTGCAGGTCCCAGTGTGGGTCGAGTGGCGGGCAACGCCAGAGCAGAGGACGGGGAGCAGCTGACGGGAAGAGCCCAGGCCAGACGAGACCCCAGAGGCTGAGCGGCTGCTGCTGCTGCGGACTGAGGAGGTTGACTGACACATGCAGAAAAACACACAAACACAAGAAACATTCAGATCCTGGAGACATGTCTTTGACTTTAACTGTCCTTTAACTTCAACCTGTACATAATTTAACAGCCTCTGCAGTGTATAACTTCAGCTCAAAGACAGTATTTTAGTGCAGATTTGCCCTTTTTTTAGCCTGAAAGGTGAACCCTGACAGCTCCTGACTGAAGGCCTCCTGCATTATTGAGCAGGATGTTTGGCTAACAGCCTTCTGAAGCCTCATAAAACAGATTTAGGTGAAGTTTATTTCCTGGTGCTAATTGATGCTCTCTTTATAAAGCGCTGAGTGTTTTTACAGGACGACGAGCGGATAAATAACCTTCAGATCCCTCGAGATTCCACAGTAAAGCAGCTTAAACACAGCTGACAGGTGAGGCCGAGTACAGAAAGTGGCTCACCCAGCCAGCAGGGACTGTGGCGTCGGCGTGGGTCCGTTCAGCGTGTACACGCCCAGGCTGGAGATGCCGCTGGTTCCAACGCTGCCCGACAGAGCGGCGGTTCTGTCCCCATAACTCAAGGCGAGGCTCTGAGGACGGGTGCAGTAGAAGGGCGTGGAGTGAGCGTCTCTGGGGAGAGCCTGAGCGAAGAGAGCGCCGTAGTTTCCAACCTGAGACACAAACAGGTGAAGAAAAAAACAACACAATTAGGGTTTAACAGTTTGTAAAAATGATCAAATTTCAATTATTTTTCCCTGTTTTGCAATTGTGATTTATTGTGTGATTATTTTTAGGTTCCCTATCTCATGTGGTGTGGATATTAATTGCCCCATCCCACCCCCAGGGACCTCATCAGGTATTTGCTTTTTTCCCCTCTTCCTTACTCTTGCACTCTTTTTTCCTGGTAATGAAATAGGGCACTGACACACGCTGGCGAAACATGTGCAATAGTTAATAAAGCGAATCTAAATCTGAATTACTATTTTGACAGGAATTGATTATTACTTTTAATATTCTATTCATTTTGAATAAGAAAGCACATACATTTGGGGGAAAAGTTGGAATTTTGTTTAAAAAAAAGAGATAAGAAAATCCACAAAAGTTGCATATACAGGCAGCTACATCTCAAAAATTAGAATACTACAAAAAAATAGATATTATAAGGACTCGTAACTATATATAAAGTGAATTAACTCAAGCCTTTATCTCTGAAATGTTGATGATAATGGTTTACAGAAAACGAAAACACAAAATTCAGTGTCTCATAAAATCTCATGATACCTAGAAGAAAGGATATTTAAAACAGAAATGTCAGGCCTATGAAAATTTTTTACTTCAAATGACCATTTTCCTCCAAATTTTTGCCCCTTTTGCTCCTTTTGGTAACCATTTTTGCCACTCTTTACCACCTAGATTGTTTCTCTTGCAAAAGTAGTTACAATACAACAAGATAATTTGAAACTTAACTGAATTTGATAAACACATAAGCAACATAATAAACCATTGCAACAAAACTGGAAGACTTGCACATGTGGGAGGGGAGGTGTCATTGGTATTAAGTCACATTTGAGTTTAAAGAAATATTAATATCTAAAGAAACATTGCACTGTCTGCAATTAGTATATTATAGAAGGCCACATTGTGACTGAATCTAATTTGTGATTAATTGCAAAAGTTGTGATGTGTAAACAGTGTGTGATCCTCACTCTGCCGGACGGTTTGCGCGGGTCTTCAGAGAGACTGAGCAGCAGGTAGAGAACAGACCAGCGATGTTTCAGGACACTCTGTCAAAGCAACATAAAAAAAACATCTCAATCCATCAGCATCATCACAGAAATACAGACTCAAACTTCAACTCAATTTCATTCATGAGGCACCAGCTGAATACGAACCTGTGTCTGAAGTTTCCTGTGCAGCTCTGAGAACAGAGCAGCGTCTGCTTCTCTCCTCTGCTTCACCACTGCAACGAAACACAACCTGTCAGCTCGGGTCTTTGAATGTCACAACAAAACACTTTCTGAAGCGCCTCAAAAGTCTCCTCCTCACATTCTCTGCTGGATTTGCGGAGTGCTTTGAGGAGTCACATTGCTCTGTTCTTACACCTCTTTCATAAAAACCTCCAAAATAAAAGAGCTTCTAGCTTTACGGGAATCACTGTTTACGTTTTAAAGAGGAGGGACATCTTTCTGGGATTCCAGTGGCTGCTTTGGTTATTATTCTTTAATAATATTTCTGAGTCTGAAAGGTACATACGTTCTTTCTTGATCTTCTCTGAAACCAGGAACTCATCTCGTTCGATGGAGGGGGCGTAGTTACTGCCAATGACTCGCACTGCGTACTGGAACTGGTGGGCGACTTCAGCTGGAGACAGGATCAGATGGAGATCTGGGTAAATTACACTTAAACAAAAAAACACCTGGGCAGGAGACACCTTTCTTGGCATGTGTGCACCCACATTCCCTTTATTTATGCTGCCTGAAAAGCTAAATAATACACCTTAAACTGAAAGTAAACATCATTATTAATCTAAAGGGGCTTCTGATGTGTGAGAGATGTAAACAGACAAGACAAGTGGCTTCAAGTCTAGATCTGGATCACACACAGAATGAATGTTTTTTATAAACTTGATTTAAATCAAAGAGAGAGAAAGCAGTGTGATCTTGAGATTTCTCTGGATTTGTTGTTATCTTGAATCAAACATGGTAGCTCTCCTCTCAGATGTCTGCATCCAGCAGGGGCCTGCAGCTAATAAGACATAAACAACAGGATCCATGAAGCATCCATGCAGTGGTTTAACACGGGGAGGTGATTAAAGAGTATGCTGAATAACAAAGAAGTTGCCAGAAGGAGGATCAGGTCATTGTTTTGTTAAACTGATGTTAGCGGTGCAGACAGCATCCATCCCCGCGTGACTGACAGCTGCGCAGCGGGGACCGAGCCCCGCTTCATGCCGCTAAAACACAACTACAGAACACATTACATTGTCCTCACAAAGAATTTGCTTAAATATGAGTGTCTTTCACCACAAGATCTTTCAGTAGTTCTTGTTTAATTCGGCACTGTTTGGGAAATGAAACAGCTTGAATCTCATTCATATTTTAACCGTTTCCTCCAAAACTCCATCATCAAGACGCAGCACGTTTAGCTCCCATCAAAAGTGTAAATAAGTAAATAAAAGGAAGCTAATAACTGTTTGGTGAGAAAAACCTAAGCCGAATTGTAGAATAGAAGCAAACTAATCAGGCCTTGACTGGCGATTTTATGTGACATGTGTTTAGCAGCTGAATTTACTTGTAAACATAAAGTGTTGATATTCTACATAAGAGTCAGGTTTGACTCGGAGCATGCTAATGCTAAAGGATGCACCTTCGCTTTTCCCCGTGATCCTGCAGCAGAGGCTCTGGAGAAGCACGTTGGGAGATTTCTGATCCAGAGTCGCCATCCTGTTGGAGCGTTTAATGTCCTACAACTGATTAATAACAGAAATTAATAAGAACTAACTCCAGTCACCCACTACGAGCAACGCCATTTTGACAAGTCCGGTTAAGCGTACAAGAAGCAGGAAGGAAGTTCCGTCAGGTTTGCTACAAAATAAGAGCCCCGGAAAAACCTCCCTGTCTGATGTTCACAGGGCTTAGATAATTACGACCTTTTACGTTACGTTAACTACATGAAAATAAATGAAAATAACGTTTAGTTTGTTTCTTATTTTAATGAAGCTGTAAAACCATATTTTTGGACCTGTTATTAATTTTCTTTATTGTTTATGTGTTGAGTGGATTCTGAAGTGGTTGGTTTATGATTTATTTTGTAGCCACAAACCGGATACTCGCATTGTTAATACAGAAAATCTGACGCCAGCGTTCCAACACAACCCGCCGAAATGCGTCTCCAGGAAACAGAGGACGGACAAATAAAGCAAAACATATCCCACTGGAAACAAAGTATATTCAAAACCTTAGTTCTGATGCCAAACCATGTACTTTAACCTTAAAAATATCCAAGATTAACGTGATAATAGCCGTGAAAACCATTTTTCTATATTGTCAGTCATCACAGTGATTTTTTTTTCCATAACGGATCTTAAACATGTCATTTTACTGTAATTCTTATTTATTTTGAGTTTTATATTTATATCATCACTTCTAAATTTTTAATGTATTTATTTGTTTAATTGAAGGTTTATTTTGAACAGAAATAAAGGGAAAAAACAATTAATGTAAGGCATGTTCAAAAAGGAGTCAGAGGAAGTCAAAACCTATAAATCCCAACTTCTCCCTATATGAACGATTTATATATTTATCCCTGCTTCCATAGAAATACTGCTGTTCACAATAGTAGCGGTGGTGGAAGTAGAAATAATAATAATAATAATAATAATAATACATGAAAAAATATTTAAAATAGTAATACAATCAATTATTATTAATTATTATAGTCATATTAATTATATTTTTGTAGTTTAAATAATAAAACACTTGTTTGAATATATATTGATATTATTACTACCACGTAACTACTAATGCTTATCATACAACTTGTACTTTGAATAATAATGATGAACATGGTAAATAAGAATTGGACACCTTTACATCTACTATTTTGGAAAAAACAAAGACAGAAGAATAACCCCCCCCCCCCCAA